>JAYKOZ010000084.1:5000-12500 GCA_036172795.1 Pelodytes ibericus
GATATCTTCATCATCATCATGATATCTTCATCATCATCATGATATCTTCATCATCATGATATCTTCATCATCATCATCATCATCATTATATCTTCATCATCATCATGATATTATCATCATCTCATCATGATATCATCATCATCTCATCATGATATCATCATCATCTCATCATGATATCATCATCATAATCATCATGATATCATCATCATCATCATCATGATATCATCATCATCATCATCATCATGATATCTTCATCATCATCATCATCATGATATCTTCATCATCATCATCATCATCATCATCATCATCATCATCATCATGATATCTTCATCATCATCATCATCATCATGATATCTTCATCATCATCATCATCATCATCATCATCATCATGATATCTTCATCATCATCATCATCATGATATCTTCATCATCATCATCATCACCATCATCATATCTTCATCATCATCATCATCATCATGATATCTTCATCATCATCATCATCATCATCATCATCATCATATCTTCATCATCATCATGATATCATCATCATCATCATCTCATCATGATATCATCATCATCTCACCATGATATCATTATCATCATCATCATCATCTTATCATGATATCATCATCATCATCTCATCATGATATCATCATCATCTCATCATGATATCATCATCTCATCATGATATCATCATCTCATCATGATATCATCATCTCATCATGATATCATCATCTCATCATGATATCATCATCTCATCATGATATCATCATCATCAATGATATCATCATCATCAATGATATCATCATCATCATCATCATCATCATCTCATCATGATATCATCATCATCATCATCTCATAATGATATCATCATCATCTCATAATGATATCATCATCATCATCATCATCATCATCATCATCATCATCATCTCATAATGATATCATCATCATCATCATCATCATCTCATCATGATATCATCATCATCTCATCATGATATCATCATCATCTCATCATGATGTCATCATCTCATCATGATGTCATCATCTCATCATACTATCATCATCATCATCATCATCATCATCATCATCTCATCATGATATCATCATATCATCATGATATCATCATCTCATCATGATATCATCATCTCATCATGATATCATCACCATCATCTCATCATGATATCATCATCATCATCATCATGATATCATCATCATCATCATCATCATCTCATCCTTATATCATCATCTCATCCTTATATCATCATCCTCATGATATCATCATCATCATCATCATCATATCATCATCCTCATCATCATGATATCATCATCCTCATCATCATGATATCATCATCATCATCATCATCCCCATCATCATGATTTCATCATCATCATCATCATCCTCATCATCATGATATCATCATCATCATCATCATCATCATGATATCATCATCATCATCATCATCATCATCATCATCATCATGATGCCATCATCATCATCATCATCTCATCATGATATCATCATCATCTCATCATGATATCATCATCATCTCATCATGATATCTTCATCATCATCATCATGATATCATCATCATCATCATGATATCATCATCATCATCTCATCATGATATCATCATCATCTCATCATGATATCATCATCATCATAATCATCTCACGATGATATCATTATCATAATCATCATGATATCATCATCATCATCATCATGATATCTTCATCATCATCATCATCATCATCATGATATCTTCATCATCATCATCATCATGATATCTTCATCATCATCATCATCATCATCATATCTTCATCTTCATCATCATCATCATCATGATATCTTCATCATCATCATCATCATGATATCTTCATCATCATCATCATCATCATGATATCTTCATCATCATCATCATCATCATCATATCTTCATCATCATCATCATCATCATCATCATCATCATCATCATCATATCTTCATCATCATCATCATGATATCATCATCATCATCATCATCATCTCACCATGATATCATTATCATCATCATCACCATCATCATCTCACCATGATATCATTATCATCATCATCATCATCATCTTATCATGATATCATCATCTTCATCTCATCATCATCATCATCATCTCACGATGATATCATCATCATCATCATCATCATCATCATCATCATCATCATCATGATATCTTCATCATCATCATGATATCTTCATCATCATCATGATATCTTCATCATCATGATATCTTCATCATCATCATGATATCTTCATCATCATCATCATCATCATCATCATCATCATCATCATCATCATCATCATCATTATATCTTCATCATCATCATGATATCATCATCATCATCTCATCATGATATCATCATCATCTCATCATGATATCATCATCATCTCATCATGATATCATCATCATAATCATCATGATATCATCATCATCATCATCATGATATCATCATCATCATCATCATCATGATATCATCATCATCATCATCATGATATCTTCATCATCATCATCATCATCATCATGATATCTTCATCATCATCATCATCATCATGATATCTTCATCATCATCATCATCATCATGATATCTTCATCATCATCATCATCATCATCATCATGATATCTTCATCATCATCATCATCATGATATCTTCATCATCATCATCATCATCATCATATCTTCATCATCATCATCATCATGATATCTTCATCATCATCATCATCATCATCATCATCATCATCATCATCATCATCATCATCATATCTTCATCATCATCATGATATCATCATCATCATCTCATCATGATATCATCATCATCTCACCATGATATCATTATCATCATCATCTTATCATGATATCATCATCATCATCATCATCATCTCATCATGATATCATCATCAAATTAAAAAAGTGAACCCAGCGCTGCAATCACAACTCTAGCAGCACTTAGGCAGTGTGTCCCTAAACCACACAAAAACAGACAATATATACAAATAAAGAACAATAAGTGCGCTTGGAGCAAACTGTGATAAAAAAATATATGTGATAAACACAATAAATATATATATATAACACCTTATAGGTGACAATGTGAAATAATATCCTGAGGAATCAGGAGGAAGCTTTGATCCCCCTCAAGGGGATGCACTCACAGGATGGCTGGATAATAGTTGCACTTCAAGGGTAAGGTGTCGTTTTGTAGGATCCTGCTGTGGCTAATCTGCTTAGATTTTAGCTCAGGAACAGAAACAACAGATATCCAATTAGTGTGTAACATATACAGACTTTTAATAAAAAGAAGTATCTGCTTACATGGAAGTTTTCTCTGTCAAACGTAGTGGGCGCCACACAGCTGCAGGAGAAATCTTGTCCAGTAAGTATCAAAAAATAAAAGATGTGGAATAAAAATATACACAATATATGTATATAAAGAACAGCAGGGTGAGTCCAATCCGCTACGCGTTTCACCCTTTGTGGGCTTCTACCAGGCGTCTGGACTCCCTGCTATGAAGTGGTGTTTTATATCCATGTCCTCCGTATCATTGGTTGGCAAATTACTTCCGCTTTCGTCATCCTCTCGCGTGATTTTGACATAGTAAATTTTCTTAGCGTGATTTGCTGTTATCTCGCGAGGTTTTGACTTAGTCCTTGCATTTTCATGTATTGGCTTGCATATATATACCCAGAGAAAAAACAAAGAAACAAGTGTTTTATCTTAAACAAAAGTGCTAGGTGCATCTATAAGCAGGAGTATGCCCATATTTGGAGCTCAAATGTACTTATATTTGTTAAAAAACAATAATGTAAACAGAAGTATAAAAACTGGGATAGCTCAAAAAAAAAAAAAAAAAAAAAAAAAAATAAGTTCTTTATGATAAGAAAAAATATATTAGTATGAAATAATTAGTTAAAAAATATAAATATACTCTTATAAAAAATATATATCTATATAAAAAACAGAGATCCAATATTGCTTAATCCTGTTTATGCACCTTATGGGAAAAAGATACATTTGCATAAAATTTACATAAAATTTACATAAAATTGTGCAGGTCAAAATCTGCATTTAGACCTTGTGGCTTTAGAGTGGCTAAATTAAATACCCATTTCATTTCATGTTTTCCTATATTTTTAATGTTATCACCCCCTCGCCAATTTTTATTTACCTTTTCTATAGCGCAGAATTTAATCCCTTTTGGGTTCTTTTGGTGGCAGTCTAAAAAGTGTTTAGATAAACTGTGGGTTGTAAGGCCATTTTTTATATTTCTTAGATGTTCTTCTATTCTCTTTTTTAGTTGCCTAGTAGTTCTGCCTATATATTGGAGGCCACACGGGCATTCCATAAGGTAAATCACATTTGTAGTGGAGCATGTAATAAAACTTGTTATATTATATTTTTGACTATTTACTGTGGAACAGAATTCTGTAATTGGATATTTAGGGTGGGTGATAGACCTACAACCTGCACAATTAAAGCATCCATAAAATCCTGATTTCCTAGTTAGAAAGTGGTACGAGGCACCAAACCACTTTCTAACTAGGAAATCAGGATTTTATGGATGCTTTAATTGTGCAGGTTGTAGGTCTATCACCCACCCTAAATATCCAATTACAGAATTCTGTTCCACAGTAAATAGTCAAAAATATAATATAACAAGTTTTATTACATGCTCCACTACAAATGTGATTTACCTTATGGAATGCCCGTGTGGCCTCCAATATATAGGCAGAACTACTAGGCAACTAAAAAAGAGAATAGAAGAACATCTAAGAAATATAAAAAATGGCCTTACAACCCACAGTTTATCTAAACACTTTTTAGACTGCCACCAAAAGAACCCAAAAGGGATTAAATTCTGCGCTATAGAAAAGGTAAATAAAAATTGGCGAGGGGGTGATAACATTAAAAATATAGGAAAACATGAAATGAAATGGGTATTTAATTTAGCCACTCTAAAGCCACAAGGTCTAAATGCAGATTTTGACCTGCACAATTTTATGTAAATTTTATGTAAATTTTATGCAAATGTATCTTTTTCCCATAAGGTGCATAAACAGGATTAAGCAATATTGGATCTCTGTTTTTTATATAGATATATATTTTTTATAAGAGTATATTTATATTTTTTAACTAATTATTTCATACTAATATATTTTTTCTTATCATAAAGAACTTATTTTTTTTTTTTTTTTTTTTTTTTTTTTTGAGCTATCCCAGTTTTTATACTTCTGTTTACATTATTGTTTTTTAACAAATATAAGTACATTTGAGCTCCAAATATGGGCATACTCCTGCTTATAGATGCACCTAGCACTTTTGTTTAAGATAAAACACTTGTTTCTTTGTTTTTTCTCTGGGTATATATATGCAAGCCAATACATGAAAATGCAAGGACTAAGTCAAAACCTCGCGAGATAACAGCAAATCACGCTAAGAAAATTTACTATGTCAAAATCACGCGAGAGGATGACGAAAGCGGAAGTAATTTGCCAACCAATGATACGGAGGACATGGATATAAAACACCACTTCATAGCAGGGAGTCCAGACGCCTGGTAGAAGCCCACAAAGGGTGAAACGCGTAGCGGATTGGACTCACCCTGCTGTTCTTTATATACATATATTGTGTATATTTTTATTCCACATCTTTTATTTTTTGATACTTACTGGACAAGATTTCTCCTGCAGCTGTGTGGCGCCCACTACGTTTGACAGAGAAAACTTCCATGTAAGCAGATACTTCTTTTTATTAAAAGTCTGTATATGTTACACACTAATTGGATATCTGTTGTTTCTGTTCCTGAGCTAAAATCTAAGCAGATTAGCCACAGCAGGATCCTACAAAACGACACCTTACCCTTGAAGTGCAACTATTATCCAGCCATCCTGTGAGTGCATCCCCTTGAGGGGGATCAAAGCTTCCTCCTGATTCCTCAGGATATTATTTCACATTGTCACCTATAAGGTGTTATATATATATATTTATTGTGTTTATCACATATATTTTTTTATCACAGTTTGCTCCAAGCGCACTTATTGTTCTTTATTTGTATATGATATCATCATCATCATCTCATCATGATATCATCATCATCAATGATATCATCATCATCATCATCAATGATATCATCATCATCATCATCATCATCTCATAATGATATCATCATCATCTCATAATGATATCATCATCATCATCATCATCATCATCATCTCATAATGATATCATCATCATCATCATCATCATCTCATCATGATATCATCATCTCATCATGATATCATCATCATCTCATCATGATGTCATCATCTCATCATGATGTCATCATCTCATCATACTATCATCATCATCATCATCATCATCATCATCATCATCATCATCATCATCATCTCATCATGATATCATCATCTCATCATGATATCATCATCTCATCATGATATCATCACCATCATCTCATCATGATATCATCATCATCATCTCATCATGATATAATCATCATCATCATGATATCATCATCATCATCATCTCATCCTTATATCATCATCTCATCCTTATATCATCATCCTCATGATATCATCATCATCATCATGATATCATCATCCTCATCATCATGATATCATCATCCTCATCATCATGATATCATCATCATCATCATCATCATCATCATCATCATCATCATCATCATCATCATCATCATGATATCATCATCATCATCATCATCATCATCATCATCATCATCATATCTTCATCATCATCATCATCATGATATCATCATCATCATCATCATATCTTCATCATCATCATCATCATCTCTTTATCATCATCATCATCATCATCATCATCATCATCATCATCATCATCATCATCATCATATCTTCATCATCATCATCATCATGATATCATCATCATCATCATCATCTCACCATGATATCATTATCATCATCATCACCATCATCATCTCACCATGATATCATTATCATCATCATCATCATCATCATCTTATCATGATATCATCATCATCATCTCATCATCATCATCATCATCATCTCACGATGATATCATCATCATCATCATCATCATCATCATCATCATCATCATCATGATATCTTCATCATCATCATGATATCTTCATCATCATCATGATATCTTCATCATCATGATATCTTCATCATCATCATCATCATCATCATCATTATATCTTCATCATCATCATGATATCATCATCATCTCATCATGATATCATCATCATCTCATCATGATATCATCATCATAATCATCATGATATCATCATCATCTTCATCATGATATCTTCATCATCATCATCATCATCATGATATCTTCATCATCATCATCATGATATCTTCATCATCATCATCATCATCATCATGATATCTTCATCATCATCATCATCATGATATCTTCATCATCATCATCATCATCATATCTTCATCATCATCATCATCATCATCATCATATCT
>JAYKOZ010000084.1:17500-45000 GCA_036172795.1 Pelodytes ibericus
CGATCCGTTACAATCATCATCATCATCATCATCTTATCATGATATCATCATCTCATCATGATATCATCATCTCATCATGATATCATCATCATCATCATCATCATCATCATCATCTCATCATGATATCATCATCATCATCATCGTCATCATCATCGTCATCATGATATAATCATCATCATCATCGTCATCATCATCGTCATCATGATATCATCATTATCATCATCATCATCATCATCATCATCGAATCATGATATCATAATCATCATCATCATCTCATAATGATATCATCATCATCATCATCATCATCATCATCTCATAATGATATCATCATCATCATCATCAATGATATCATCATCATCATCATCATCATCATCTCATCATGATAACATCATCATCATCATCATCATCATCATCTCATAATGATATCATCATCATCTCATCATGATATCATCATCATCATCATCATCATCATTTCATCATGATATCATCATCATCATGATATCATCATCATCATCTCATCATGATATCATCATCATCATCTCATCATGATATCATCATCATCTCATCATGATATCATCATCATCTCATCATGATACCATCATCTCATCATGATATCATCATCTCATCATACTATCATCATCATCATCATCATCATCTCATCATGATATCATCATCATCATCATCATCATCTCATCATGATATCATCATCATCTCATCATGATACCATCAACTCATCATGATATCATCATCTCATCATACTATCATCATCTCATCATACTATCATCATCATCATCATCTCATCATGATATCATCATCATCATCATCATCATCTCATCATGATATCATCATCATCATCATCATCATCTCATCATGATATCATCATCATCATGATATCATCATCATCATCTCATCATGATATCATCATCATCATCTCATCATGATATCATCATCATCTCATCATGATATCATCATCATCTCATCATGATATCATCATCATCTCATCATGATACCATCATCTCATCATGATATCATCATCTCATCATACTATCATCATCATCATCTCATCATGATATCATCATCAACATCATCATCTCATAATGATATCATCATCATCTCATCATGATACCATCAACTCATCATGATATCATCATCTCATCATACTATCATCATCTCATCATACTATCATCATCATCATCATCATCATCATCTCATCATGATATCATCATCATCATCATCATCATCATCTCATCATGATATCATCATCATCATCATCATCATCATCATCATCATCATCTCATCATGATATCATCACTATCATCTCATCATGATTTCATCACTATCATCTCATCATGATTTCATCACTATCATCTCATTATGATATCATCATCATCTCATCATGATATCATCATCATCATCATCTCATCATGATATCATCATTTCATCATGATATCATCATCTCATCATGATATCATCATCATCATCATCATCATCTCATCCTGATATCATCATCATAATCATCTCATCCTGATATCATCATCATCATCATCATCATCATCATCTCATCATGATATCATCATCATCATCATCATCATCTCATGATATCATTATCTCATCATGATATCATCATCATCATCATCATGATATCTTCATCATCATGATATCTTCATCATCATCATCATCATCATCATGATATCTTCATCATCATCATGATATCTTCATCATCATCATGATATCTTCATCATCATCATCTCATGATATCATCATCTCATCATGATATCATCATCATCATCATCATCATCATGATATCTTCATCATCATGATGTCTTCATCATCATCATCATCATCATCATCATCATGATATCATCATCATCGTCATCATCATCTCATCATGATATCATCATCATCATCTCATGATATCATCATCATCATCATCATCCCATCATGATATCATCATCATCATCCCATCATGATATCATCATCATCTCATGATATCATCATCATCATCATCATCATCATCATCATCATCATCATGATATCTTCTTCATCATCATCAATATCATCATGATATCTTCATCATCATCATGATATCTTCATCATCATCATGATATCTTCATCATCATCATCATCATGATATCTTCATCATCATCATGATATCTTCATCATCATCATGATATCTTCATCATCATCATCATCATGATATCATCATCATCATGATATCATCATCATCATCATCATGATATCATCATCATCATGATATCATCATCATCATCATCATCATCGTGATATCTTCATCATCATCATCATCATCATGATATCTTCATCATCATCATCATCATCATCATCATCATCTTCTTCATCATCATCATGATATCATGATATCATCATCATCATCATCTCATCATGATATCATCATCATCATCATCATCTCATAATGATATCATCATCATCATCATCATCATCATCATCAATGATATCATCATCATCATCATAATCATCAATGATATCATCATCATCATCATCATCATCATCAATGATATCATCATCATCATCATCATCATCAATGATATCATCAACATCATCATCATCATCATCATCAATGATATCATCATCATCATCATCAATGATATCATCATCATCATCATCAATGATATCATCATCATCATCATCATCATCATCAATGATATCATCATCATCATCATCATCATCATCATCATCATCAATGATATCATCATCATCATCTCATCATGATATCATCATCATCATCATCATGATATCATCATCATCATCATCATCATCATCATCATCATCTCATAATGATATCATCATCATCATCTCATCATGATATCATCATCATCATCTCATCATGATATCATCATCATCATCATCATCATCATCATCATCTCATCATGATATCATCATCATCTCATCATGATATCATCATCATCATCATCATCATCATCTCATCATGATATCATCATCATCATCATCATCATCATCTCATAATGATATCATCATCATCATCTCATCATGATATCATCATCATCATCATCATCATCATCTCATCATGATATCATCATCATCTCATCATGATATCATCATCATCATCATCATCATCTCATCATGATATCATCATCATCTCATCATGATATCATCATCATCTCATCATGATATCTTCATCATCTCATCATGATATCTTCATCATCATCATCATCATGATATCATCATCATCATCTCATCATGATATCATCATCATCTCATCATGATATCTTCATCATCTCATCATGATATCTTCATCATCATCATCATCATGATATCATCATCATCATCTCATCATGATATCATCATCATCTCATCATGATATCATCATAATCATCATGATATCATCATCATCATCATCATCATGATATCTTCATCATCATCATCATCATCATCATCATGATATCTTCATCATCATCATCATCATCATCATCATCATCATCATCATCATCATCATCATCATGATATCTTCATCATCATCATCATCATTATCATGATATCTTCATCATCATCATCATCATCATCATCATCATGATATCTTCATCATCATCATCATCATCATGATATCTTCATCATCATCATCATCATCATGATATCATCATCATCATCATCATCATCATCATCTCATCATGATATCATCATCATCATGATATCATCATCATCATCTCATCATGATATCATCATCATCATCTCATCATGATATCATCATCATCATCTCATCATGATATCATCATCATCTCATCATGATATCATCATCATCTCATCATGATACCATCATCTCATCATGATATCATCATCTCATCATACTATCATCATCATCATCATCTCATCATGATATCATCATCATCATCATGATATCATCATCATCATCATCTCATAATGATATCATCATCATCTCATCATGATACCATCAACTCATCATGATATCATCATCTCATCATACTATAATCATCTCATCATACTATCATCATCATCATCATCATCTCATCATGATATCATCATCATCATCATCATCATCATCTCATCATGATATCATCATCATCATCATCATCATCTCATCATGATATCATCACTATCATCTCATCATGATTTCATCACTATCATCTCATCATGATTTCATCACTATCATCTCATTATGATATCATCATCATCTCATCATGATATCATTATCATCATCATCTCATCATGATATCATCATTTCATCATGATATCATCATCTCATCATGATATCATCATCATCATCATCATCATCTCATCCTGATATCATCATCATAATCATCTCATCCTGATATCATCATCATCATCATCATCATCATCATCTCATCATGATATCATCATCATCATCATCATCATCTCATAATATCATCATCTCATCATGATATCATCATCATCATCATCATGATATCATCATCATCATGATATCTTCATCATCATCATGATATCTTCATCATCATCATGATATCTTCATCATCATCATCTCATGATATCATCATCTCATCATGATATCATCATCATCATCATCATCATCATGATATCTTCATCATCATGATGTCTTCATCATCATCATCATCATCATGATATCATCATCATCGTCATCATCATCTCATCATGATATCATCATCATCATCTCATGATATCATCATCATCATCATCATCATCATCCCATCATGATATCATCATCATGATATCTTCATCATCATCATCATCATCATCATCATCATCATCATGATATCATCATCATCATGATATCATCATCATCATGATATCATCATCATCATCATCATGATATCATCATCATCATCATCATCATCGTGATATCTTCATCATCATCATCATCATCATCATGATATCTTCATCATCATCATCATCATCATCATCTTCTTCATCATCATCATGATATCATGATATCATCATCATCATCATCTCATCATGATATCATCATCATCATCATCATCATCTCATAATGATATCATCATCATCATCATCATCAATGATATCATCATCATCATCATAATCATCAATGATATCATCATCATCATCATCATCATCAATGATATCATCAACATCATCATCATCATCATCATCATCATCATCAATGATATCATCATCATCATCATCATCAATGATATCATCATCATCATCATCAATGATATCATCATCATCATCATCATCAATGATATCATCATCATCATCATCATCATCAATGATATCATCATCATCATCATCATCATCATCATCATCATCAATGATATCATCATCATCATCATCATCATCAATGATATCATCATCATCATCTCATCATGATATCATCATCATCATCATCATGATATCATCATCATCATCATCATCATCATCATCATCATCATCATCATCATCATCATCATCTCATAATGATATCATCATCATCATCTCATCATGATATCATCATCATCATCTCATAATGATATCATCATCATCATCATCATCATGATATCATCATCATCATCATCATCATCATCTCATCATGATATCATCATCATCTCATCATGATATCATCATCATCATCATCATCTCATCATGATATCATCATCATCATGATATCATCATCATCATTTCATCATGATATCATCATCATCTCATCATGATATCATCATCATCTCATCATGATATCTTCATCATCTCATCATGATATCTTCATCGTCATCATCATGATATCATCATCATCATCTCATCATGATATCATCATCATCTCATCATGATATCATCATCATAATCATCATGATATCATCATCATCATCATCATGATATCATCATCATCATCATCATCATGATATCTTCATCATCATCATCATCATCATCATCATCATCATCATCATCATGATATCTTCATCATCATCATTATCATGATATCTTCATCATCATCATCATCATCATCATCATCATGATATCTTCATCATCATCATCATCATCATGATATCTTCATCATCATCATCATCATCATGATATCATCATCATCATCATCTCATCATGATATCATCATCATCATGATATCATCATCATCATGATATCATCATCATCATCTCATCATGATATCATCATCATCATCTCATCATGATATCATCATCATCATCTCATCATGATATCATCATCATCTCATCATGATATCATCATCATCTCATCATGATATCATCATCATCTCATCATGATACCATCATCTCATCATGATATCATCATCTCATCATACTATCATCATCATCATCATCTCATCATGATATCATCATCATCATCATCATCTCATAATGATATCATCATCATCTCATCATGATACCATCAACTCATCATGATATCATCATCATCATCATCATCATCATCATCATCTCATCATGATATCATCATCATCATCATCATCATCATCTCATCATGATTTCATCACTATCATCTCATCATGATTTCATCACTATCATCTCATTATGATATCATCATCATCTCATCATGATATCATCATAATCATCATCTCATCATGATATCATCATTTCATCATGATATCATCATCTCATCATGATATCATCATCATCATCATCATCTCATCCTGATATCATCATCATAATCATCTCATCCTGATATCATCATCATCATCATCATCATCATCATCATCTCATCATGATATCATCATCATCATCATCATCTCATGATATCATCATCTCATCATGATATCATCATCATCATCATGATATCTTCATCATTATGATATCTTCATCATCATCATCATCATCATCATGATATCTTCATCATCATCATGATATCTTCATCATCATCATGATATCTTCATCATCATCATCTCATGATATCATCATCTCATCATGATATCATCATCATCATCATCATCATCATCATGATATCTTCATCATCATGATGTCTTCATCATCATCATCATCATCATCATGATATCATCATCATCATCATCATCATCATCATCATCATCATCTCATCATGATATCATCATCATCATCTCATGATATCATCATCATCATCCCATCATGATATCATCATCATCATCTCATGATATCATCATCATCTCATGATATCATCATCATCATCATCATCATGATATCTTCTTCATCATCATCATCATCATCATCATGATATCTTCATCATCATCATGATATCTTCATCATCATCATGATATCTTCATCATCATCATCATAATCATGATATCTTCATCATCATCATGATATCTTCATCATCATCATGATATCTTCATCATCATCATCATCATCATCATCATCATCATGATATCATCATCATCATGATATCATCATCATCATGACATCATCATCATCATCATCATCATCATGATATCATCATCATCATGATATCATCATCATCATCATCATCATCGTGATATCTTCATCATCATCATCATCATCGTGATATCTTCATCATCATCATCATCATCATCATCATGATATCTTCATCATCATCATCATCATCATCATCATCTTCTTCATCATCATCATGATATCATGATATCATCATCATCATCATCTCATCATGATATCATCATCATCATCATCATCTCATAATGATATCATCATCATCATCATCATCAATGATATCATCATCATCATCATAATCATCAATGATATCATCATCATCATCATCATCATCATCATCATCATCAATGATATCATCAACATCATCATCATCATCATCATCATCATCATCTCATCATGATATCATCATCATCATCATCATCATCATTATCTCATAATGATATCATCATCATCATCATCATCAATGATATCATCATCATCATCATAATCATCAATGATATCATCATCATCATCATCATCATCATCAATGATATCATCAACATCATCATCATCATCATCATCATCATCATCATCATCATCATCAATGATATCATCATCATCATCATCATCAATGATATCATCATCATCATCATCATCAATGATATCATCATCATCATCATTAATGATATCATCATCATCATCATCATCATCATCATCATCAATGATATCATCATTTCATCATGATATCATCATCTCATCATGATATCATCATCATCATCATCATCTCATCCTGATATCATCATCATAATCATCTCATCCTGATATCATCATCATCATCATCATCATCATCATCTCATCATGATATCATCATCATCATCATCATCTCATGATATCATCATCTCATCATGATATCATCATCATCATCATGATATCTTCATCATCATGATATCTTCATCATCATCATCATCATCATCATGATATCTTCATCATCATCATGATATCTTCATCATCATCATGATATCTTCATCATCATCATCTCATGATATCATCATCTCATCATGATATCATCATCATCATCATCATCATCATCATGATATCTTCATCATCATGATGTCTTCATCATCATCATCATCATCATCATGATATCATCATCATCATCATCATCATCATCATCATCATCATCTCATCATGATATCATCATCATCATCTCATGATATCATCATCATCATCCCATCATGATATCATCATCATCATCTCATGATATCATCATCATCTCATGATATCATCATCATCATCATCATCATGATATCTTCTTCATCATCATCATCATCATCATCATGATATCTTCATCATCATCATGATATCTTCATCATCATCATGATATCTTCATCATCATCATCATAATCATGATATCTTCATCATCATCATGATATCTTCATCATCATCATGATATCTTCATCATCATCATCATCATCATCATCATCATCATGATATCATCATCATCATGATATCATCATCATCATGACATCATCATCATCATCATCATCATCATGATATCATCATCATCATGATATCATCATCATCATCATCATCATCGTGATATCTTCATCATCATCATCATCATCGTGATATCTTCATCATCATCATCATCATCATCATCATGATATCTTCATCATCATCATCATCATCATCATCATCTTCTTCATCATCATCATGATATCATGATATCATCATCATCATCATCTCATCATGATATCATCATCATCATCATCATCTCATAATGATATCATCATCATCATCATCATCAATGATATCATCATCATCATCATAATCATCAATGATATCATCATCATCATCATCATCATCATCATCATCAATGATATCATCAACATCATCATCATCATCATCATCATCATCATCTCATCATGATATCATCATCATCATCATCATCATCATTATCTCATAATGATATCATCATCATCATCATCATCAATGATATCATCATCATCATCATAATCATCAATGATATCATCATCATCATCATCATCATCATCAATGATATCATCAACATCATCATCATCATCATCATCATCATCATCATCATCATCAATGATATCATCATCATCATCATCATCAATGATATCATCATCATCATCATCATCATCAATGATATCATCATCATCATCATTAATGATATCATCATCATCATCATCATCATCATCATCATCAATGATATCATCATCATCAATGATATCATCATCATCATCATCAATGATATCATCATCATCATCATCATCAATGATATCATCATCATCATCTCATCATGATATCATCATCATCATCATCATCATCATCTCATCATGATATCATCATCATCTCATCATGATATCATCATCATCATCATCATCATCATCATCTCATCATGATATCATCATCATCATGGTATCATCATCATCATCTCATCATGATATCATCATCATCTCATCATGATATCTTCATCATCTCATCATGATATCTTCATCATCATCATCATGATATCATTATCATCATCTCATCATGATATCATCATCATCTCATCATGATATCATCATCATCATCATCATCATGATATCTTCATCATCATCATCATGATATCTTCATCATCATCATCATCATCATCATCATCATCATGATATCTTCATCATCATCATCATCATCATCATCATCATCATGATATCTTCATCATCATCATCATCATCATCATCATCATCATGATATCTTCATCATCATCATCATTATCATGATATCTTCATCATGATATCTTCATCATCATCATCATTATCATGATATCTTCATCATCATCATCATCATCATCATCATCATCATCATGATATCTTCATCATCATCATCATCATCATCATCATCATCATCATCATCATCATATCTTCATCATCATCATGATATCATCATCATCATCTCATCAAGATATCATCATCATCTCATCATGATATCATCATCATCATCTCATCATGATATTATCATCATCATCATCAATGATATCATCATCATCTCATCATGATATTATCATCATCATCATCTCATCATGATATCATCATCATCATCATCATCATCATCATCTCATAATGATATCATCATCATCATCATCATCATCATCAATGATATCATCATCATCATCATCATCATCATCAATGATATCATCATCATCAGCATCATCATCAATGATATCATCATCATCATGATATCATCATCATCATGATATCATCATCATCATCATCATCATCATCATCATCATCTCATAATGATATCATCATCATCATCATCATCATCATCATCAATGATATCATCATCATCATCATCATCATCATCATCATCATCATCAATGATATCATCATCATCATCATCATCATCAATGATATCATCATCATCATCATCATCATCATCTCATCATGATATCATCATCATCATCATCATCATCATCATCATCAATGATATTATCATCATCATCATCATCATCATCATCATCATCATCATCATCAATGATATCATCATCATCAGCATCATCATCAATGATATCATCATCATCATCATCATCATCTCATCATGATATCATCATCATCATCATCATCATCATCAATGATATCATCATAATCATCATCATCATCTCATCATGATATCATCATAATCATCATCATCATCTCATCATGATATCATCATCATCATCATCATCATCTCATAATGATATCATCATCATCATCATCATCAATGATATCATCATCATCAGCATCATCATCAATGATATCATCATCATCATCATCTCATCATGATATCATCATCATCATCATCATCATCATCAATGATATCATCATAATCATCATCATCATTTCATCATGATATCATCATCATCATCATCATCTCATAATGATATCATCATCATCATCATCAATGATATCATCATCATCATCATCATCATCATCATCAATGATATCATCATCATCATCATCATCATCAATGATATCATCATCATCATCTCATCATGATATCATCATCATCATCATCATCATCATCTCATCATGATATCATCATCATCATGGTATCATCATCATCATCTCATCATGATATCATCATCATCTCATCATGATATCTTCATCATCTCATCATGATATCTTCATCATCATCATCATGATATCATCATCATCATCTCATCATGATATCATCATCATCTCATCATGATATCTTCATCATCATCATCATCATCATCATCATCATCATCATGATATCTTCATCCTCATCATCATCATCATCATCATGATATCTTCATCCTCATCATCATCATCATCATCATGATATCTTCATCATCATCATCATCATCATCATCATCATCATCATCATCATGATATCTTCATCATCATCATCATCATCATGATATCTTCATCATCATCATCATCATCATCATCATCATCATCATGATATCTTCATCATCATCATCATCATCATCATCATCATCATCATCATCATCATCATCATCATGATATCATCATCATCATCTCATCATGATATCATCATCATCTCATCATGATATCATCATCTCATCATGATATCATCATCATCATCTCATCATGATATTATCATCATCATCATCAATGATATCATCATCATCATCATCTCATCATGATATTATCATCATCATCATCATCATGATATCTTCATCATCATCATCATTATCATGATATCTTCATCATCATCATCATCATCATCATCATCATCATCATGATATCTTCATCATCATCATCATCATCATCATCATCATCATCATCATCAATGATATCATCATCATCAGCATCATCATCAATGATATCATCATCATCATGATATCATCATCATCATGATATCATCATCATCATCATCATCATCATCTCATAATGATATCATCATCATCATCATCATCATCATCAATGATATCATCATCATCATCATCATCATCATCATCATCAATGATATCATCATCATCAGCATCATCATCAATGATATCATCATCATCATCATCATCATCATCATCTCATCATGATATCATCATCATCATCATCATCATCATCATCATCAATGATATCATCATCATCATCATCATCATCATCATCATCATCAATGATATCATCATCATCAGCATCATCATCAATGATATCATCATCATCATCATCATCATCATCTCATCATGATATCATCATCATCATCATCATCATCATCATCAATGATATCATCATAATCATCATCATCATCTCATCATGATATCATCATCATCATCTCATAATGATATCATCATCATCATCATCATCAATGATATCATCATCATCAGCATCATCATCAATGATATCATCATCATCATCATCTCATCATGATATCATCATCATCATCATCATCATCATCATCATCAATGATATCATCATAATCATCATCATCATTTCATCATGATATCATCATCATCATCATCATCATCTCATAATGATATCATCATCATCATCATCATCAAT
The DNA here is from genome assembly GCA_036172795.1 of Pelodytes ibericus. Taxonomy (NCBI): domain Eukaryota; kingdom Metazoa; phylum Chordata; class Amphibia; order Anura; family Pelodytidae; genus Pelodytes; species Pelodytes ibericus. Next base: position 30,354 of record JAYKOZ010000084.1, read on the forward strand.
GATATCATCATCATCAGCATCATCATCAATGATATCATCATCATCATCATCCCATCATGATATCATCATCATCATCTCATGATATCATCATCATCTCATGATATCATCATCATCATCATCATCATGATATCTTCTTCATCATCATCATCATCATCATCATCATCATGATATCTTCATCATCATCATGATATCTTCATCATCATCATCATAATCATGATATCTTCATCATCATCATGATATCTTCATCATCATCATGATATCTTCATCATCATCATCATCATCATCATCATCATCATCATCATGATATCATCATCATCATGATATCATCATCATCATGACATCATCATCATCATCATCATCATCATGATATCATCATCATCATGATATCATCATCATCATCATCATCATCGTGATATCTTCATCATCATCATCATCATCATGATATCTTCATCATCATCATCATCATCATCATCTTCTTCATCATCATCATGATATCATGATATCATCATCATCATCATCTCATCATGATATCATCATCATCATCATCATCATCTCATAATGATATCATCATCATCATCATCATCAATGATATCATCATCATCATCATAATCATCAATGATATCATCATCATCATCATCATCATCATCATCATCAATGATATCATCAACATCATCATCATCATCATCATCATCTCATCATGATATCATCATCATCATCATCATCTCATAATGATATCATCATCATCATCATCATCAATGATATCATCATCATCATCATAATCATCAATGATATCATCATCATCATCATCATCATCATCAATGATATCATCAACATCATCATCATCATCATCATCATCATCATCATCATCATCATCAATGATATCATCATCATCATCATCATCAATGATATCATCATCATCATCATCATCATCATTAATGATATCATCATCATCATCATCATCATCATCATTAATGATATCATCATCATCATCATCATCATCATCATCAATGATATCATCATCATCAATGATATCATCATCATCATCATCAATGATATCATCATCATCATCTCATCATGATATCATCATCATCATCATCATGATATCATCATCATCATCATCATGATATCATCATCATCATCATCATCATCATCATCATCATCATCATCATCATCATCATCTCATCATGATATCATCATCATCATCATCATCATCATCATGATATCTTCATCATCATCATCATCATCATCATCATCATGATATCTTCATCATCATCATCATCATCATCATCATCATCATCATCATGATATCTTCATCATCATCATCATCATCATGATATCTTCATCATCATCATCATCATCATCATCATCATCATCATCATGATATCTTCATCATCATCATCATCATCATCATGATATCTTCATCATCATCATCATCATCATCATCATCATCATCATCATCATCATCATATCTTCATCATCATCATGATATCATCATCATCATCTCATCATGATATCATCATCATCTCATCATGATATCATCATCTCATCATGATATCATCATCATCATCTCATCATGATATTATCATCATCATCATCAATGATATCATCATCATCATCATCTCATCATGATATTATCATCATCATCATCATCATGATATCTTCATCATCATCATCATTATCATGATATCTTCATCATCATCATCATCATCATCATCATCATCATCATGATATCTTCATCATCATCATCATCATCATCATCATCATCATCATCATCATCATCAATGATATCATCATCATCAGCATCATCATCAATGATATCATCATCATCATGATATCATCATCATCATGATATCATCATCATCATCATCATCATCATCATCTCATAATGATATCATCATCATCATCATCATCATCATCAATGATATCATCATCATCATCATCATCATCATCATCATCATCAATGATATCATCATCATCAGCATCATCATCAATGATATCATCATCATCATCATCATCATCATCATCTCATCATGATATCATCATCATCATCATCATCATCATCAATGATATCATCATCATCATCATCATCATCATCATCATCAATGATATCATCATCATCAGCATCATCATCAATGATATCATCATCATCATCATCATCATCATCTCATCATGATATCATCATCATCATCATCATCATCATCATCAATGATATCATCATAATCATCATCATCATCTCATCATGATATCATCATCATCATCTCATAATGATATCATCATCATCATCATCATCAATGATATCATCATCATCAGCATCATCATCAATGATATCATCATCATCATCATCTCATCATGATATCATCATCATCATCATCATCATCATCATCATCAATGATATCATCATAATCATCATCATCATTTCATCATGATATCATCATCATCATCATCATCATCTCATAATGATATCATCATCATCATCATCATCAATGATATCATCATCATCAGCATCATCATCAATGATATCATCATCATCATCATCCCATCATGATATCATCATCATCATCTCATGATATCATCATCATCTCATGATATCATCATCATCATCATCATCATGATATCTTCTTCATCATCATCATCATCATCATCATCATCATGATATCTTCATCATCATCATGATATCTTCATCATCATCATCATAATCATGATATCTTCATCATCATCATGATATCTTCATCATCATCATGATATCTTCATCATCATCATCATCATCATCATCATCATCATCATCATGATATCATCATCATCATGATATCATCATCATCATGACATCATCATCATCATCATCATCATCATGATATCATCATCATCATGATATCATCATCATCATCATCATCATCGTGATATCTTCATCATCATCATCATCATCATGATATCTTCATCATCATCATCATCATCATCATCTTCTTCATCATCATCATGATATCATGATATCATCATCATCATCATCTCATCATGATATCATCATCATCATCATCATCATCTCATAATGATATCATCATCATCATCATCATCAATGATATCATCATCATCATCATAATCATCAATGATATCATCATCATCATCATCATCATCATCATCAATGATATCATCAACATCATCATCATCATCATCATCATCTCATCATGATATCATCATCATCATCATCATCTCATAATGATATCATCATCATCATCATCATCAATGATATCATCATCATCATCATAATCATCAATGATATCATCATCATCATCATCATCATCATCAATGATATCATCAACATCATCATCATCATCATCATCATCATCATCATCATCATCATCATCAATGATATCATCATCATCATCATCATCAATGATATCATCATCATCATCATCATCATCATTAATGATATCATCATCATCATCATCATCATCATTAATGATATCATCATCATCATCATCATCATCATCATCAATGATATCATCATCATCAATGATATCATCATCATCATCATCAATGATATCATCATCATCATCTCATCATGATATCATCATCATCATCATCATGATATCATCATCATCATCATCATGATATCATCATCATCATCATCATCATCATCATCATCATCATCATCATCTCATAATGATATCATCATCATCATCTCATCATGATATCATCATCATCATCATCATCATCATCATCATCTCATCATGATATCATCATCATCTCATCATGATATCATCATCATCATCATCATCTCATCATGATATCATCATCATCATGGTATCATCATCATCATCTCATCATGATATCATCATCATCTCATCATGATATCTTCATCATCTCATCATGATATCTTCATCATCATCATCATGATATCATCATCATCATCTCATCATGATATCATCATCATCTCATCATGATATCATCATCATCATCATCATGATATCATCATCATCATGATATCTTCATCATCATCATCATCATCATCATCATCATCATCATCATCATGATATCTTCATCATCATCATCATCATCATGATATCATCATCATCATCATCATCATCATCATCATCTCATCATGATATCATCATCATCATCATCATCATCATCATCATCATCATCTCATAATGATATCATCATCATCATCATCATCATCAATGATATCATCATCATCAGCATCATCATCAATGATATCATCATCATCATCATCTCATCATGATATCATCATCTCATCATACTATCATCATCATCATCATCTCATCATGATATCATCATCATCATCATCATCTCATAATGATATCATCATCATCTCATCATGATACCATCAACTCATCATGATATCATCATCTCATCATACTATCATCATCTCATCATACTATCATCATCATCATCATCATCTCATCATGATATCATCATCATCATCATCATCATCATCATCATCATCATCATCATCTCATCATGATATCATCATCATCATCATCATCATCATCATCATCATCTCATCATGATATCATCACTATCATCTCATCATGATTTCATCACTATCATCTCATCATGATTTCATCACTATCATCTCATTATGATATCATCATCATCTCATCATGATATCATCATAATCATCATCTCATCATGATATCATCATTTCATCATGATATCATCATCTCATCATGATATCATCATCATCATCATCATCTCATCCTGATATCATCATCATAATCATCTCATCCTGATATCATCATCATCATCATCATCTCATCATGATATCATCATCATCATCTCATCATGATATTATCATCATCATCATCAATGATATCATCATCATCATCATCTCATCATGATATTATCATCATCATCATCATCATGATATCTTCATCATCATCATCATTATCATGATATCTTCATCATCATCATCATCATCATCATCATCATCATCATGATATCTTCATCATCATCATCATCATCATCATCATCATCATCATCAATGATATCATCATCATCAGCATCATCATCAATGATATCATCATCATCATGATATCATCATCATCATGATATCATCATCATCATCATCATCATCATCATCATCATCTCATAATGATATCATCATCATCATCATCATCATCATCATCAATGATATCATCATCATCATCATCATCATCATCATCATCATCATCAATGATATCATCATCATCAGCATCATCATCAATGATATCATCATCATCATCATCATCATCATCATCTCATCATGATATCATCATCATCATCATCATCATCATCATCATCAATGATATCATCATCATCATCATCATCATCATCATCATCATCAATGATATCATCATCATCAGCATCATCATCAATGATATCATCATCATCATCATCATCATCATCTCATCATGATATCATCATCATCATCATCATCATCATCAATGATATCATCATAATCATCATCATCATCTCATCATGATATCATCATCATCATCATCATCTCATAATGATATCATCATCATCATCATCATCATCAATGATATCATCATCATCAGCATCATCATCAATGATATCATCATCATCATCATCTCATCATGATATCATCATCATCATCATCATCATCATCAATGATATCATCATAATCATCATCATCATTTCATCATGATATCATCATCATCATCATCATCATCATCTCATAATGATATCATCATCATCATCATCATCAATGATATCATCATCATCAGCATCATCATCAATGATATCATCATCATCATCATCCCATCATGATATCATCATCATCATCTCATGATATCATCATCATCTCATGATATCATCATCATCATCATCATCATGATATCTTCTTCATCATCATCATCATCATCATCATCATGATATCTTCATCATCATCATGATATCTTCATCATCATCATCATAATCATGATATCTTCATCATCATCATGATATCTTCATCATCATCATGATATCTTCATCATCATCATCATCATCATCATCATCATCATGATATCATCATCATCATGATATCATCATCATCATGACATCATCATCATCATCATCATCATCATGATATCATCATCATCATGATATCATCATCATCATCATCATCATCGTGATATCTTCATCATCATCATCATCATCATGATATCTTCATCATCATCATCATCATCATCATCTTCTTCATCATCATCATGATATCATGATATCATCATCATCATCATCTCATCATGATATCATCATCATCATCATCATCTCATAATGATATCATCATCATCATCATCATCAATGATATCATCATCATCATCATAATCATCAATGATATCATCATCATCATCATCATCATCATCATCATCATCAATGATATCATCAACATCATCATCATCATCATCATCATCATCATCTCATCATGATATCATCATCATCATCATCATCTCATAATGATATCATCATCATCATCATCATCATCAATGATATCATCATCATCATCATAATCATCAATGATATCATCATCATCATCATCATCATCATCAATGATATCATCAACATCATCATCATCATCATCATCATCATCATCATCATCATCATCAATGATATCATCATCATCATCATCATCAATGATATCATCATCATCATCATCATCATCATTAATGATATCATCATCATCATCATCATCATCATTAATGATATCATCATCATCATCATCATCATCATCATCAATGATATCATCATCATCAATGATATCATCATCATCATCATCAATGATATCATCATCATCATCTCATCATGATATCATCATCATCATCATCATGATATCATCATCATCATCATCATGATATCATCATCATCATCATCATCATCATCATCATCATCATCATCATCTCATAATGATATCATCATCATCATCTCATCATGATATCATCATCATCATCATCATCATCATCATCATCTCATCATGATATCATCATCATCTCATCATGATATCATCATCATCATCATCATCATCTCATCATGATATCATCATCATCATGGTATCATCATCATCATCTCATCATGATATCATCATCATCTCATCATGATATCTTCATCATCTCATCATGATATCTTCATCATCATCATCATGATATCATCATCATCATCTCATCATGATATCATCATCATCTCATCATGATATCATCATCATCATCATCATGATATCATCATCATCATCATCATGATATCTTCATCATCATCATCATCATCATCATCATCATCATCATCATGATATCTTCATCATCATCATCATCATCATGATATCATCATCATCATCATCATCATCATCATCTCATCATGATATCATCATCATCATCATCATCATCATCATCATCTCATAATGATATCATCATCATCATCATCATCATCAATGATATCATCATCATCAGCATCATCATCAATGATATCATCATCATCATCATCTCATCATGATATCATCATCTCATCATACTATCATCATCATCATCATCTCATCATGATATCATCATCATCATCATCATCTCATAATGATATCATCATCATCTCATCATGATACCATCAACTCATCATGATATCATCATCTCATCATACTATCATCATCTCATCATACTATCATCATCATCATCATCATCTCATCATGATATCATCATCATCATCATCATCATCATCATCATCATCATCATCATCATCTCATCATGATATCATCATCATCATCATCATCATCATCATCATCATCATCTCATCATGATATCATCACTATCATCTCATCATGATTTCATCACTATCATCTCATCATGATTTCATCACTATCATCTCATTATGATATCATCATCATCTCATCATGATATCATCATAATCATCATCTCATCATGATATCATCATTTCATCATGATATCATCATCTCATCATGATATCATCATCATCATCATCATCTCATCCTGATATCATCATCATAATCATCTCATCCTGATATCATCATCATCATCATCATCATCATCATCATCTCATCATGATATCATCATCATCATCATCATCTCATGATATCATCATCTCATCATGATATCATCATCATCATAATGATATCTTCATCATCATGATATCTTCATCATCATCATCATCATCATCATGATATCTTCATCATCATCATGATATCTTCATCATCATCATGATATCTTCATCATCATCATCTCATGATATCATCATCTCATCATGATATCATCATCATCATCATCATCATCATCATGATATCTTCATCATCATGATGTCTTCATCATCATCATCATCATCATCATGATATCTTCATCATCATCATCATCATCATGATATCTTCATCATCATCATCATCATCATCATCATCATCATCATCATCATCATCATCATCATATCTTCATCATCATCATGATATCATCATCATCATCTCATCATGATATCATCATCATCTCATCATGATATCATCATCTCATCATGATATCATCATCATCATCTCATCATGATATTATCATCATCATCATCTCATCATGATATCATCATCATCATCATCATCATCATCATCATCTCATAATGATATCATCATCATCATCATCTCATCATGATATCATCATCATCTCATCATGATATCATCATCATCTCATCATGATATCTTCATCATCTCATCATGATATCTTCATCATCATCATCATGATATCATCATCATCTCATCATGATATCATCATCATAATCATCATGATATCATCATCATCATCATCATGATATCATCATCATCATCATCATGATATCTTCATCATCATCATCATCATCATGATATCATCATCATCATCATCATCTCATCATGATATCATCATCATCATGATATCATCATCATCATGATATCATCATCATCATCTCATCATGATATCATCATCATCATCTCATCATGATATCATCATCATCATCTCATCATGATATCATCATCATCTCATCATGATATCATCATCATCTCATCATGATATCATCATCATCTCATCATGATACCATCATCTCATCATGATATCATCATCTCATCATACTATCATCATCATCATCATCTCATCATGATATCATCATCATCATCATCATCTCATAATGATATCATCATCATCTCATCATGATACCATCAACTCATATTGATATCATCATCTCATCATACTATCATCATCTCATCATACTATCATCATCATCATCATCATCATCTCATCATGATATCATCATCATCATCATCATCATCTCATCATGATATCATCATCATCATCATCATCATCATCATCATCATCTCATCATGATATCATCACTATCATCTCATCATGATTTCATCACTATCATCTCATCATGATTTCATCACTATCATCTCATTATGATATCATCATCATCTCATCATGATATCATCATAATCATCATCTCATCATGATATCATCATTTCATCATGATATCATCATCTCATCATGATATCATCATCATCATCATCATCTCATCCTGATATCATCATCATAATCATCTCATCCTGATATCATCATCATCATCATCATCATCATCATCTCATCATGATATCATCATCATCATCATCATCTCATGATATCATCATCTCATCATGATATCATCATCATCATCATGATATCTTCATCATCATGATATCTTCATCATCATCATCATCATCATCATGATATCTTCATCATCATCATGATATCTTCATCATCATCATGATATCTTCATCATCATCATCTCATGATATCATCATCTCATCATGATATCATCATCATCATCATCATCATCATCATGATATCTTCATCATCATGATGTCTTCATCATCATCATCATGATATCATCATCATCATCATCATCATCATCATCTCATCATGATATCATCATCATCATCTCATGATATCATCATCATCATCATCATCATCATCCCATCATGATATCATCATCATCATCTCATGATATCATCATCATCTCATGATATCATCATCATCATCATCATCATGATATCTTCTTCATCATCATCATCATCATCATGATATCTTCATCATCATCATGATATCTTCATCATCATCATGATATCTTCATCATCATCATCATAATCATGATATCTTCATCATCATCATGATATCTTCATCATCATCATGATATCTTCATCATCATCATCATCATCATCATCATGATATCATCATCATCATGATATCATCATCATCATGACATCATCATCATCATCATCATCATCATGATATCATCATCATCATGATATCATCATCATCATCATCATCATCGTGATATCTTCATCATCATCATCATCATCATCATCATGATATCTTCATCATCATCATCATCATCATCATCATCATCATCTTCTTCATCATCATCATGATATCATGATATCATCATCATCATCATCTCATCATGATATCATCATCATCATCATCATCTCATAATGATATCATCATCATCATCATCATCAATGATATCATCATCATCATCATAATCATCAATTATATCATCATCATCATCATCATCATCATCATCATCATCAATGATATCATCAACATCATCATCATCATCATCATCATCATCATCATCATCATCATCATCATCATCTCATCATGATATCATCATCATCATCATCATCATCATCTCATAATGATATCATCATCATCATCATCATCAATGATATCATCATCATCATCATAATCATCAATGATATCATCATCATCATCATCATCATCATCAATGATATCATCAACATCATCATCATCATCATCATCATCATCATCATCATCATCAATGATATCATCATCATCATCATCATCAATGATATCATCATCATCATCATCATCATCAATGATATCATCATCATCATCATCATCATCATTAATGATATCATCATCATCATCATCATCATCATCATCATCAATGATATCATCATCATCAATGATATCATCATCATCATCATCAATGATATCATCATCATCATCTCATCATGATATCATCATCATCATCATCATGATATCATCATCATCATCATCATGATATCATCATCATCATCATCATCATCATCATCATCATCATCATCATCATCATCATCATCTCATAATGATATCATCATCATCATCTCATCATGATATCATCATCATCATCATCATCATCATCATCATCATCTCATCATGATATCATCATCATCTCATCATGATATCATCATCATCATCATCATCATCTCATCATGATATCATCATCATCATGGTATCATCATCATCATCTCATCATGATATCATCATCATCTCATCATGAAATCTTCATCATCTCATCATGATATCTTCATCATCATCATCATGATATCATCATCATCATCATCATGATATCATCATCATCATCTCATCATGATATCATCATCATCTCATCATGATATCATCATCATCATCATCATGATATCATCATCATCATCATCATGATATCTTCATCATCATCATCATCATCATCATCATCATCATCATCATCATCATCATCATCATGATATCTTCATCATCATCATCATCATCATCATCATCATCATGATATCTTCATCATCATCATCATCATCATCATCATCATGATATCTTCATCATCATCATCATTATCATGATATCTTCATCATCATCATCATCATCATCATGATATCTTCATCATCATCATCATCATCATGATATCTTCATCATCATCATCATCATCATCATCATCATCATCATCATCATCATCATCATCATCATATCTTCATCATCATCATGATATCATCATCATCATCTCATCATGATATCATCATCATCTCATCATGATATCATCATCTCATCATGATATCATCATCATCATCTCATCATGATATTATCATCATCATCATCAATGATATCATCATCATCATCATCTCATCATGATATTATCATCATCATCATCATCATCATCATCTCATAATGATATCATCATCATCATCATCATCATCATCAATGATATCATCATCATCATCATCATCATCATCATCAATGATATCATCATCATCAGCATCATCATCAATGATATCATCATCATCATGATATCATCATCATCATCATGATATCATCATCATCATCATCATCATCTCATAATGATATCATCATCATCATCATCATCATCATCATCATCAATGATATCATCATCATCATCATCATCATCATCATCATCATCATCAATGATATCATCATCATCAGCATCATCATCAATGATATCATCATCATCATCATCATCATCTCATCATGATATCATCATCATCATCATCATCATCAATGATATCATCATCATCATCATCATCATCATCATCATCATCAATGATATCATCATCATCATCATCATCATCATCTCATCATGATATCATCATCATCATCATCATCATCATCATCATCATCATCATCAATGATATCATCATAATCATCATCATCATCTCATCATGATATCATCATCATCATCATCATCTCATAATGATATCATCATCATCATCATCATCAATGATATCATCATCATCAGCATCATCATCAATGATATCATCATCATCATCATCTCATCATGATATCATCATCATCATCATCATCAATGATATCATCATAATCATCATCATCATTTCATCATGATATCATCATCATCATCATCATCTCATAATGATATCATCATCATCAATGATATCATCATCATCATCATCAATGATATCATCATCATCATCATCATCATCATCAATGATATCATCATCATCTCATCATGATATCATCATCATCATCATCTCATCATGATATCATCATCATCATGGTATCATCATCATCATCTCATCATGATATCATCATCATCTCATCATGATATCTTCATCATCTCATCATGATATCTTCATCATTATCATCATGATATCATCATCATCATCTCATCATGATATCATCATCATCTCATCATGATATCATCATCATCATCATCATGATATCATCATCATCATCATCATCATGATATCTTCATCATCATCATCATCATCATCATCATCATCATCATCATCATGATATCTTCATCATCATCATCATCATCATGATATCTTCATCATCATCATCATCATCATGATATCTTCATCATCATCATCATCATCATCATCATCATCATCATCATCATCATGATATCTTCATCATCATCATCATCATTATCATGATATCTTCATCATCATCATCATCATCATGATATCTTCATCATCATCATCATCATCATGATATCTTCATCATCATCATCATCATCATGATATCTTCATCATCATCATCATCATCATCATCATCATCATCATCATCATCATCATATCTTTATCATCATCATGATATCATCATCATCATCTCATCATGATATCATCATCATCTCATCATGATATCATCATCTCATCATGATATCATCATCATCATCTCATCATGATATTATCATCATCATCAATGATATCATCATCATCATCATCTCATCATGATATCATCATCATCATCTCATCATGATATCATCATCATCATCATCATCATCATCATCATCTCATAATGATATCATCATCATCATCATCATCATCATCATCATCAATGATATCATCATCATCATCATCATCATCATCATCAATGATATCATCATCATCAGCATCATCATCAATGATATCATCATCATCATGATATCATCATCATCATGATATCATCATCATCATCATCATCATCATCATCATCATCATCATCATCATCTCATAATGATATCATCATCATCATCATCATCATCATCATCAATGATATCATCATCATCAGCATCATCATCAATGATATCATCATCATCATCATCATCATCATCATCTCATCATGATATCATCATCATCATCATCATCATCATCATCATCAATGATATCATCATCATCATCATCATCATCATCATCATCAATGATATCATCATCATCAGCATCATCATCAATGATATCATCATCATCATCATCATCATCATCTCATCATGATATCATCATCATCATCATCATCATCATCATCATCAATGATATCATCATAATCATCATCATCATCTCATCATGATATCATCATCATCATCATCATCATCATCTCATAATGATATCATCATCATCATCATGATCAATGATATCATCATCATCAGCATCATCATCAATGATATCATCATCATCATCATCTCATCATGATATCATCATCATCATCATCATCATCAATGATATCATCATAATCATCATCATCATCTCATCATGATATCATCATCATCATCATCATCATCTCATAATGATATCATCATCATCATCATCATCAATGATATCATCATCATCAGCATCATCATCAATGATATCATCATCATCATCATCCCATCATGATATCATCATCATCATCTCATGATATCATCATCATCTCATGATATCATCATCATCATCATCATCATGATATCTTCTTCATCATCATCATCATCATCATCATGATATCTTCATCATCATCATGATATCTTCATCATCATCATGATATCTTCATCATCATCATCATAATCATGATATCTTCATCACCATCATGATATCTTCATCATCATCATGATATCTTCATCATCATCATCATCATCATCA
>JAYKOZ010000084.1:50000-117500 GCA_036172795.1 Pelodytes ibericus
ATCATCATCTCATAATGATATCATCATCATCATCATCATCAATGATATCATCATCATCAGCATCATCATCAATGATATCATCATCATCATCATCTCATCATGATATCATCATCATCATCATCATCATCAATGATATCATCATAATTATCATCATCATCTCATCATGATATCATCATCATCATCATCATCATCAATGATATCATCATAATCATCATCATCATCATCATCATGATATCTTCATCATCATCATCATTATCATGATATCTTCATCATCATCATCATCATCATCATCATCATGATATCTTCATCATCATCATCATCATCATGATATCTTCATCATCATCATCATCATCATGATATCATCATCATCATCATCATCATCTCATCATGATATCATCATCATCATGATATCATCATCATCATGATATCATCATCATCATCTCATCATGATATCATCATCATCATCTCATCATGATATCATCATCATCATCTCATCATGATATCATCATCATCTCATCATGATATCATCATCATCTCATCATGATATCATCATCATCTCATCATGATACCATCATCTCATCATGATATCATCATCTCATCATACTATCATCATCATCATCATCTCATCATGATATCATCATCATCATCATCATCTCATAATGATATCATCATCATCTCATCATGATACCATCAACTCATCATGATATCATCATCTCATCATACTATCATCATCTCATCATACTATCATCATCATCATCATCATCATCTCATCATGATATCATCATCATCATCATCATCATCATCATCATCATCATCATCTCATCATGATATCATCATCATCATCATCATCATCATCATCATCATCTCATCATGATATCATCACTATCATCTCATCATGATTTCATCACTATCATCTCATCATGATTTCATCACTATCATCTCATTATGATATCATCATCATCTCATCATGATATCATCATAATCATCATCTCATCATGATATCATCATTTCATCATGATATCATCATCTCATCATGATATCTTCATCATCATCATCATAATCATGATATCTTCATCATCATCATGATATCTTCATCATCATCATGATATCTTCATCATCATCATCATCATCATCATCATCATCATGATATCATCATCATCATGATATCATCATCATCATGACATCATCATCATCATCATCATCATCATGATATCATCATCATCATGATATCATCATCATCATCATCATCATCATCATCGTGATATCTTCATCATCATCATCATCATCATCATCATCATGATATCTTCATCATCATCATCATCATCATCATCATCATCATCTTCTTCATCATCATCATGATATCATGATATCATCATCATCATCATCTCATCATGATATCATCATCATCATCATCATCTCATAATGATATCATCATCATCATCATCATCAATGATATCATCATCATCATCATAATCATCAATGATATCATCATCATCATCATCATCATCATCATCATCATCATCATCAATGATATCATCAACATCATCATCATCATCATCATCATCATCATCATCATCATCATCATCATCTCATCATGATATCATCATCATCATCATCATCTCATAATGATATCATCATCATCATCATCATCAATGATATCATCATCATCATCATAATCATCAATGATATCATCATCATCATCATCATCATCATCATCAATGATATCATCAACATCATCATCATCATCATCATCATCATCATCATCATCATCATCATCATCATCATCATCAATGATATCATCATCATCATCATTATCAATGATATCATCATCATCATCATCATCATCAATGATATCATCATCATCATCATCATCATCATTAATGATATCATCATCATCATCATCATCATCATCATCATCATCAATGATATCATCATCATCAATGATATCATCATCATCATCATCAATGATATCATCATCATCATCTCATCATGATATCATCATCATCATCATCATGATATCATCATCATCATCATCATGATATCATCATCATCATCATCTCATAATGATATCATCATCATCATCTCATCATGATATCATCATCATCATCATCATCATCATCATCATCTCATCATGATATCATCATCATCTCATCATGATATCATCATCATCATCATCATCATCTCATCATGATATCATCATCATCATGGTATCATCATCATCATCTCATCATGATATCATCATCATCTCATCATGAAATCTTCATCATCTCATCATGATATCTTCATCATCATCATCATGATATCATCATCATCATCATCATGATATCATCATCATCATCTCATCATGATATCATCATCATCTCATCATGATATCATCATCATCATCATCATGATATCATCATCATCATCATCATGATATCTTCATCATCATCATCATCATCATCATCATCATCATCATGATATCTTCATCATCATCATCATCATCATCATCATCATGATATCTTCATCATCATCATCATCATCATCATCATCATCATGATATCTTCATCATCATCATCATTATCATGATATCTTCATCATCATCATCATCATCATCATGATATCTTCATCATCATCATCATCATCATCATGATATCTTCATCATCATCATCATCATCATCATCATCATCATCATATCTTCATCATCATCATGATATCATCATCATCATCTCATCATGATATCATCATCATCTCATCATGATATCATCATCTCATCATGATATCATCATCATCATCTCATCATGATATTATCATCATCATCATCAATGATATCATCATCATCATCATCTCATCATGATATTATCATCATCATCATCTCATCATGATATCATCATCATCATCATCATCATCATCATCATCATCATCTCATAATGATATCATCATCATCATCATCATCATCATCATCATCATCAATGATATCATCATCATCATCATCATCATCATCATCAATGATATCATCATCATCAGCATCATCATCAATGATATCATCATCATCATGATATCATCATCATCATGATATCATCATCATCATCATCATCATCATCATCTCATAATGATATCATCATCATCATCATCATCATCATCATCATCAATGATATCATCATCATCATCATCATCATCATCATCATCATCATCAATGATATCATCATCATCAGCATCATCATCAATGATATCATCATCATCATCATCATCATCATCAATGATATCATCATCATCAGCATCATCATCAATGATATCATCATCATCATCATCATCATCATCATCATCATCTCATCATGATATCATCATCATCATCATCATCATCATCATCATCAATGATATCATCATCATCATCATCATCATCATCATCATCATCATCATCAATGATATCATCATCATCATCATCATCATCATCTCATCATGATATCATCATCATCATCATCATCATCAATGATATCATCATAATCATCATCATCATCTCATCATGATATCATCATCATCATCATCATCTCATAATGATATCATCATCATCATCATCATCAATGATATCATCATCATCAGCATCATCATCAATGATATCATCATCATCATCTCATCATGATATCATCATCATCATCATCATCAATGATATCATCATAATCATCATCATCATTTCATCATGATATCATCATCATCATCATCATCTCATAATGATATCATCATCATCAATGATATCATCATCATCATCATCAATGATATCATCATCATCATCATCATCATCATCAATGATATCATCATCATCTCATCATGATATCATCATCATCATCATCTCATCATGATATCATCATCATCATGGTATCATCATCATCATCTCATCATGATATCATCATCATCTCATCATGATATCTTCATCATCTCATCATGATATCTTCATCATCATCATCATGATATCATCATCATCATCTCATCATGATATCATCATCATCTCATCATGATATCATCATCATCATCATCATGATATCATCATCATCATCATCATCATGATATCTTCATCATCATCATCATCATCATCATCATCATCATCATCATCATCATCATCATCATGATATCTTCATCATCATCATCATCATCATCATGATATCTTCATCATCATCATCATCATCATCATCATCATCATCATCATCATGATATCTTCATCATCATCATCATTATCATGATATCTTCATCATCATCATCATCATCATCATGATATCTTCATCATCATCATCATCATCATGATATCTTCATCATCATCATCATCATCATGATATCTTCATCATCATCATCATCATCATCATCATCATCATCATCATCATCATCATCATCATCATCATATCTTCATCATCATCATGATATCATCATCATCATCTCATCATGATATCATCATCATCTCATCATGATATCATCATCTCATCATGATATCATCATCATCATCTCATCATGATATTATCATCATCATCAATGATATCATCATCATCATCATCATCTCATCATGATATCATCATCATCATCTCATCATGATATCATCATCATCATCATCATCATCATCATCATCATCATCTCATAATGATATCATCATCATCATCATCATCATCATCATCAATGATATCATCATCATCATCATCATCATCATCATCATCAATGATATCATCATCATCAGCATCATCATCAATGATATCATCATCATCATGATATCATCATCATCATGATATCATCATCATCATCATCATCATCATCATCATCTCATAATGATATCATCATCATCATCATCATCATCATCAATGATATCATCATCATCAGCATCATCATCAATGATATCATCATCATCATCATCATCATCATCATCTCATCATGATATCATCATCATCATCATCATCATCATCATCATCATCAATGATATCATCATCATCATCATCATCATCATCATCAATGATATCATCATCATCAGCATCATCATCAATGATATCATCATCATCATCATCATCATCTCATCATGATATCATCATCATCATCATCATCATCATCATCAATGATATCATCATAATCATCATCATCATCTCATCATGATATCATCATCATCATCATCATCATCATCTCATAATGATATCATCATCATCATCATGATCAATGATATCATCATCATCAGCATCATCATCAATGATATCATCATCATCATCATCTCATCATGATATCATCATCATCATCATCATCATCATCAATGATATCATCATAATCATCATCATCATCTCATCATGATATCATCATCATCATCATCATCATCTCATAATGATATCATCATCATCATCATCATCAATGATATCATCATCATCAGCATCATCATCAATGATATCATCATCATCATCATCCCATCATGATATCATCATCATCATCTCATGATATCATCATCATCTCATGATATCATCATCATCATCATCATCATGATATCTTCTTCATCATCATCATCATCATCATCATCATGATATCTTCATCATCATCATGATATCTTCATCATCATCATGATATCTTCATCATCATCATCATAATCATGATATCTTCATCATCATCATGATATCTTCATCATCATCATGATATCTTCATCATCATCATCATCATCATCATCATGATATCATCATCATCATGATATCATCATCATCATGACATCATCATCATCATCATCATCATCATGATATCATCATCATCATGATATCATCATCATCATCATCATCATCGTGATATCTTCATCATCATCATCATCATCATCATCATCATCATGATATCTTCATCATCATCATCATCATCATCATCATCATCTTCTTCATCATCATCATGATATCATGATATCATCATCATCATCATCTCATCATGATATCATCATCATCATCATCATCTCATAATGATATCATCATCATCATCATCATCAATGATATCATCATCATCATCATAATCATCAATGATATCATCATCATCATCATCATCAATGATATCATCAACATCATCATCATCATCATCATCATCATCATCATCATCATCATCATCATCATCATCTCTTCATGATATCATCATCATCATCATCATCATCATCTCATAATGATATCATCATCATCATCATCATCAATGATATCATCATCATCATCATAATCATCAATGATATCATCATCATCATCATCATCATCATCATCAATGATATCATCAACATCATCATCATCATCATCATCATCATCATCATCATCATCATCAATGATATCATCATCATCATCATCATCAATGATATCATCATCATCATCATCATCATCAATGATATCATCATCATCATCATCATCATCATTAATGATATCATCATCATCATCATCATCATCATCATCATCAATGATATCATCATCATCAATGATATCATCATCATCATCATCAATGATATCATCATCATCATCTCATCATGATATCATCATCATCATCATCATGATATCATCATCATCATCATCATGATATCATCATCATCATCATCATCATCATCATCATCTCATAATGATATCATCATCATCATCATCTCATCATGATATCATCATCATCATCATCATCATCATCTCATCATGATATCATCATCATCTCATCATGATATCATCATCATCATCATCATCATCTCATCATGATATCATCATCATCATGGTATCATCATCATCATCTCATCATGATATCATCATCATCTCATCATGATATCTTCATCATCTCATCATGATATCTTCATCATCATCATCATGATATCATCATCATCATCTCATCATGATATCATCATCATCATGGTATCATCATCATCATCTCATCATGATATCATCATCATCTCATCATGATATCTTCATCATCTCATCATGATATCTTCATCATCATCATCATGATATCATCATCATCATCTCATCATGATATCATCATCATCTCATCATGATATCATCATCATCATCATCATGATATCATCATCATCATCATCATGATATCTTCATCATCATCATCATCATCATCATCATCATCATCATCATGATATCTTCATCATCATCATCATCATCATCATCATCATCATCATGATATCTTCATCATCATCATCATCATCATCATCATCATCATCATCATGATATCTTCATCATCATCATCATTATCATGATATCTTCATCATCATCATCATCATCATCATGATATCTTCATCATCATCATCATCATCATGATATCTTCATCATCATCATCATCATCATGATATCTTCATCATCATCATCATCATCATCATCATCATCATCATCATCATCATCATCATCATCATCATCATGATATCATCATCATCATCTCATCATGATATCATCATCATCTCATCATGATATCATCATCTCATCATGATATCATCATCATCATCTCATCATGATATTATCATCATCATCATCAATGATATCATCATCATCATCATCTCATCATGATATTATCATCATCATCATCTCATCATCATCATCATCATCATCATCTCATAATGATATCATCATCATCATCATCATCATCATCTCATAATGATATCATCATCATCATCATCATCATCAATGATATCATCATCATCATCATCATCATCATCAATGATATCATCATCATCATCAGCATCATCATCAATGATATCATCATCATCATGATATCATCATCATCATCATCATCATCTCATAATGATATCATCATCATCATCATCATCATCATCAATGATATCATCATCATCATCATCATCATCATCATCATCATCAATGATATCATCATCATCAGCATCATCATCAATGATATCATCATCATCATCATCATCATCATCTCATCATGATATCATCATCATCATCATCATCATCATCATCAATGATATCATCATCATCATCATCATCATCATGATATCTTCATCATCATCATCATCATCATCATCATATCTTCATCATCATCATCATCATCATCATCATCATCATCATCATCATCATCATCATCATCATCATGATATCTTCATCATCATCATCATTATCATGATATCTTCATCATCATCATCATCATCATCATGATATCTTCATCATCATCATCATCATGATATCTTCATCATCATCATCATCATCATGATATCTTCATCATCATCATCATCATCATCATCATCATCATCATCATCATCATCATCATCATATCTTCATCATCATCATGATATCATCATCATCATCTCATCATGATATCATCATCATCTCATCATGATATCATCATCTCATCATGATATCATCATCATCATCTCATCATGATATTATCATCATCATCATCAATGATATCATCATCATCATCATCTCATCATGATATTATCATCATCATCATCTCATCATGATATCATCATCATCATCATCATCATCTCATAATGATATCATCATCATCATCATCATCATCATCATCAATGATATCATCATCATCATCATCATCATCATCATCATCATCAATGATATCATCATCATCAGCATCATCATCAATGATATCATCATCATCATGATATCATCATCATCATGATATCATCATCATCAGCATCATCATCAATGATATCATCATCATCATGATATCATCATCATCATGATATCATCATCATCATCATCATCATCATCATCTCATAATGATATCATCATCATCATCATCATCATCATCATCATCATCAATGATATCATCATCATCATCATCATCATCATCATCAATGATATCATCATCATCAGCATCATCATCAATGATATCATCATCATCATCATCATCATCATCTCATCATGATATCATCATCATCAGCATCATCATCAATGATATCATCATCATCATCATCATCATCATCTCATCATGATATCATCATCATCATCATCATCATCAATGATATCATCATAATCATCATCATCATCTCATCATGATATCATCATCATCATCATCATCATCTCATAATGATATCATCATCATCATCATCATCAATGATATCATCATCATCAGCATCATCATCAATGATATCATCATCATCATCACCTCATCATGATATCATCATCATCATCATCATCATCAATGATATCATCATAATCATCATCATCATCTCATCATGATATCATCATCATCATCATCATCATCATCAATGATATCATCATAATCATCATCATCATCATCATCATGATATCTTCATCATCATCATCATTATCATGATATCTTCATCATCATCATCATCATCATCATCATCATGATATCTTCATCATCATCATCATCATCATGATATCTTCATCATCATCATCATCATCATGATATCATCATCATCATCATCATCATCTCATCATGATAACATCATCATCATGATATCATCATCATCATGATATCATCATCATCATCTCATCATGATATCATCATCATCATCTCATCATGATATCATCATCATCATCTCATCATGATATCATCATCATCTCATCATGATATCATCATCATCTCATCATGATATCATCATCATCTCATCATGATACCATCATCTCATCATGATATCATCATCTCATCATACTATCATCATCATCATCATCTCATCATGATATCATCATCATCATCATCATCTCATAATGATATCATCATCATCTCATCATGATACCATCAACTCATCATGATATCATCATCTCATCATACTATCATCATCTCATCATACTATCATCATCATCATCATCATCTCATCATGATATCATCATCATCATCATCATCATCATCATCTCATCATGATATCATCATCATCATCATCATCATCATCATCATCTCATCCTGATATCATCATCATAATCATCTCATCCTGATATCATCATCATCATCATCATCATCATCATCTCATCATGATATCATCATCATCATCATCATCTCATGATATCATCATCTCATCATGATATCATCATCATCATCATGATATCTTCATCATCATGATATCTTCATCATCATCATCATCATCATCATGATATCTTCATCATCATCATGATATCTTCATCATCATCATGATATCTTCATCATCATCATCTCATGATATCATCATCTCATCATGATATCATCATCATCATCATCATCATCATCATGATATCTTCATCATCATGATGTCTTCATCATCATCATCATGATATCATCATCATCATCATCATCATCTCATCATGATATCATCATCATCATCTCATGATATCATCATCATCATCATCATCATCCCATCATGATATCATCATCATCATCTCATGATATCATCATCATCTCATGATATCATCATCATCATCATCATCATGATATCTTCTTCATCATCATCATCATCATCATGATATCTTCATCATCATCATGATATCTTCATCATCATCATGATATCTTCATCATCATCATCATAATCATGATATCTTCATCATCATCATGATATCTTCATCATCATCATGATATCTTCATCATCATCATCATCATCATCATCATGATATCATCATCATCATGACATCATCATCATCATCATCATCATCATGATATCATCATCATCATGATATCATCATCATCATCATCGTGATATCTTCATCATCATCATCATCATCATCATCATGATATCTTCAGCATCATCATCATCATCATCATCATCATCTTCTTCATCATCATCATGATATCATGATATCATCATCATCATCATCTCATCATGATATCATCATCATCATCATCATCTCATAATGATATCATCATCATCATCATCATCAATGATATCATCATCATCATCATAATCATCAATGATATCATCATCATCATCATCATCATCATCATCATCATCAATGATATCATCAACATCATCATCATCATCATCATCATCATCATCTCATCATGATATCATCATCATCATCATCATCTCATAATGATATCATCATCATCATCATCATCATCATCAATGATATCATCATCATCATCATAATCATCAATGATATCATCATCATCATCATCATCATCATCAATGATATCATCAACATCATCATCATCATCATCATCATCATCATCATCATCATCATCATCATCAATGATATCATCATCATCATCATCAATGATATCATCATCATCATCATCATCAATGATATCATCATCATCATCATCATCATTAATGATATCATCATCATCATCATCATCATCATCATCATCAATGATATCATCATCATCAATGATATCATCATCATCATCATCAATGATATCATCATCATCATCTCATCATGATATCATCATCATCATCATCATGATATCATCATCATCATCATCATGATATCATCATCATCATCATCATGATATCATCATCATCATCATCATCATCATCATCATCATCATCATCATCTCATAATGATATCATCATCATCATCTCATCATGATATCATCATCATCATCTCATCATGATATCATCATCATCATCATCATCATCTCATCATGATATCATCATCATCTCATCATGATATCATCATCATCATCATCTCATCATGATATCATCATCATCATGGTATCATCATCATCATCTCATCATGATATCATCATCATCTCATCATGAAATCTTCATCATCTCATCATGATATCTTCATCATCATCATCATGATATCATCATCATCATCATCATGATATCATCATCATCATCTCATCATGATATCATCATCATCTCATCATGATATCATCATCATCATCATCATGATATCATCATCATCATCATCATGATATCTTCATCATCATCATCATCATCATCATCATCATCATCATGATATCTTCATCATCATCATCATGATATCTTCATCATCATCATCATCATCATCATGATATCTTCATCATCATCATCATTATCATGATATCTTCATCATCATCATCATCATGATATCTTCATCATCATCATCATCATCATGATATCTTCATCATCATCATCATCATCATCATCATCATCATCATCATCATCATCATCATCATATCTTCATCATCATCATGATATCATCATCATCATCTCATCATGATATCATCATCATCTCATCATGATATCATCATCTCATCATGATATCATCATCATCATCTCATCATGATATTATCATCATCATCATCATCATGATATCTTCATCATCATCATCATCATCATCATCATCATCATCATCATCATCATCATCATCATATCTTCATCATCATCATGATATCATCATCATCATCTCATCATGATATCATCATCATCTCATCATGATATCATCATCTCATCATGATATCATCATCATCATCTCATCATGATATTATCATCATCATCATCAATGATATCATCATCATCATCATCTCATCATGATATTATCATCATCATCATCTCATCATGATATCATCATCATCATCATCATCATCATCATCATCATCATCTCATAATGATATCATCATCATCATCATCATCATCATCATCAATGATATCATCATCATCATCATCATCATCATCATCATCATCAATGATATCATCATCATCAGCATCATCATCAATGATATCATCATCATCATGATATCATCATCATCATGATATCATCATCATCATCATCATCATCATCTCATAATGATATCATCGTCATCATCATCATCATCATCATCAATGATATCATCATCATCATCATCATCATCATCATCATCATCATCATCATCATCATCATCAATGATATCATCATCATCAGCATCATCATCAATGATATCATCATCATCATCATCATCATCATCAATGATATCATCAACATCATCATCATCATCATCATCATCATCATCAATGATATCATCATCATCATCATCATCATCATTAATGATATCATCATCATCATCATCATCATCAATGATATCATCAACATCATCATCATCATCATCATCATCATCATCATCATCAATGATATCATCATCATCATCATCATCATCATTAATGATATCATCAACATCATCATCATCATCATCATCATCATCATCATCATCATCATCATCATCATCATCAATGATATCATCATCATCATCATCAATGATATCATCATCATTATCATCATCAATGATATCATCATCATCATCATCATCATTAATGATATCATCATCATCATCATCATCATCATCATCATCAATGATATCATCATCATCAATGATATCATCATCATCATCATCAATGATATCATCATCATCATCTCATCATGATATCATCATCATCATCATCATGATATCATCATCATCATCATCATGATATCATCATCATCATCATCATGATATCATCATCATCATCATCATCATCATCATCATCATCATCATCTCATAATGATATCATCATCATCATCTCATCATGATATCATCATCATCATCATCATCATCATCATCTCATCATGATATCATCATCATCTCATCATGATATCATCATCATCATCATCTCATCATGATATCATCATCATCATGGTATCATCATCATCATCTCATCATGATATCATCATCATCTCATCATGAAATCTTCATCATCTCATCATGATATCTTCATCATCATCATCATGATATCATCATCATCATCATCATGATATCATCATCATCATCTCATCATGATATCATCATCATCTCATCATGATATCATCATCATCATCATCATGATATCATCATCATCATCATCATGATATCTTCATCATCATCATCATCATCATCATCATGATATCTTCATCATCATCATCATCATCATCATCATGATATCTTCATCATCATCATCATCATCATCATCATCATGATATCTTCATCATCATCATCATTATCATGATATCTTCATCATCATCATCATCATGATATCTTCATCATCATCATCATCATCATGATATCTTCATCATCATCATCATCATCATCATCATCATCATCATCATCATCATCATCATCATATCTTCATCATCATCATGATATCATCATCATCATCTCATCATGATATCATCATCATCTCATCATGATATCATCATCTCATCATGATATCATCATCATCATCTCATCATGATATTATCATCATCATCATCAATGATATCATCATCATCATCATCTCATCATGATATTATCATCATCATCATCTCATCATGATATCATCATCATCATCATCATCATCATCATCATCATCATCATCATCATCATCTCATAATGATATCATCATCATCATCATCATCATCATCAATGATATCATCATCATCATCATCATCATCATCATCATCATCATCAATGATATCATCATCATCAGCATCATCATCAATGATATCATCATCATCATGATATCATCATCATCATGATATCATCATCATCATCATCATCATCTCATAATGATATCATCATCATCATCATCATCATCATCATCAATGATATCATCATCATCATCATCATCATCATCATCATCATCAATGATATCATCATCATCAGCATCATCATCAATGATATCATCATCATCATCATCATCATCATCATCTCATCATGATATCATCATCATCATCATCATCATCATCATCATCATCATCATCATCAATGATATCATCATCATCATCATCATCATCATCATCATCAATGATATCATCATCATCATCATCATCATCATCATCATCATCATCAATGATATCATCATCATCATCATCATCATCATCTCATCATGATATCATCATCATCATCATCATCATCATCATCATCAATGATATCATCATAATCATCATCATCATCTCATCATGATATCATCATCATCATCATCATCTCATAATGATATCATCATCATCATCATCATCAATGATATCATCATCATCAGCATCATCATCAATGATATCATCATCATCATCATCTCATCATGATATCATCATCATCATCAATGATATCATCATAATCATCATCATTTCATCATGATATCATCATCATCATCATCATCTCATAATGATATCATCATCATCATCATCAATGATATCATCATCATCATCATCAATGATATCATCATCATCATCATCATCATCATCAATGATATCATCATCATCATCTCATCATGATATCATCATCATCATCATCATCTCATCATGATATCATCATCATCATGGTATCATCATCATCATCTCATCATGATATCATCATCATCTCATCATGATATCTTCATCATCTCATCATGATATCTTCATCATCATCATCATGATATCATCATCATCATCTCATCATGATATCATCATCATCTCATCATGATATCATCATCATCATCATCATG
This sequence comes from Pelodytes ibericus, assembly GCA_036172795.1. NCBI lineage: Eukaryota > Metazoa > Chordata > Amphibia > Anura > Pelodytidae > Pelodytes > Pelodytes ibericus. The sequence continues at coordinate 65,269 of JAYKOZ010000084.1, forward strand.
ATATCATCATCATCATCATCATCATGATATCTTCATCATCATCATCATCATCATCATCATCATCATCATCATCATGATATCTTCATCCTCATCATCATCATCATGATATCTTCATCATCATCATCATCATCATCATCATCATCATCATCATCATCATCATCATCATCATGATATCTTCATCATCATCATCATCATTATCATGATATCTTCATCATCATCATCATCATCATCATGATATCTTCATCATCATCATCATCATCATCATGATATCTTCATCATCATCATCATCATCATGATATCTTCATCATCATCATCATCATCATCATCATCATCATCATCATCATCATCATATCTTCATCATCATCATGATATCATCATCATCATCTCATCATGATATCATCATCATCTCATCATGATATCATCATCTCATCATGATATCATCATCATCATCTCATCATGATATTATCATCATCATCAATGATATCATCATCATCATCATCTCATCATGATATTATCATCATCATCATCTCATCATGATATCATCATCATCATCATCATCATCATCATCATCATCATCATCATCTCATAATGATATCATCATCATCATCATCATCATCATCAATGATATCATCATCATCATCATCATCAATGATATCATCATCATCAGCATCATCATCAATGATATCATCATCATCATGATATCATCATCATCATGATATCATCATCATCATCATCATCAATGATATCATCATAATCATCATCATCATCTCATCATGATATCATCATCATCATCATCATCATCATCTCATAATGATATCATCATCATCATCATGATCAATGATATCATCATCATCAGCATCATCATCAATGATATCATCATCATCATCATCATCTCATCATGATATCATCATCATCATCATCATCATCATCATCAATGATATCATCATAATCATCATCATCATCTCATCATGATATCATCATCATCATCATCATCATCTCATAATGATATCATCATCATCATCATCATCAATGATATCATCATCATCAGCATCATCATCAATGATATCATCATCATCATCATCCCATCATGATATCATCATCATCATCTCATGATATCATCATCATCTCATGATATCATCATCATCATCATCATGATATCTTCTTCATCATCATCATCATCATCATCATCATGATATCTTCATCATCATCATGATATCTTCATCATCATCATGATATCTTCATCATCATCATCATAATCATGATATCTTCATCATCATCATGATATCTTCATCATCATCATGATATCTTCATCATCATCATCATCATCATCATCATCATGATATCATCATCATCATGATATCATCATCATCATGACATCATCATCATCATCATCATGATATCATCATCATCATGATATCATCATCATCATCATCATCATCGTGATATCTTCATCATCATCATCATCATCATCATCATCATCATCATCATGATATCTTCATCATCATCATCATCATCATCATCTTCTTCATCATCATCATGATATCATGATATCATCATCATCATCATCATCTCATCATGATATCATCATCATCATCATCATCTCATAATGATATCATCATCATCATCATCATCAATGATATCATCATCATCATCATAATCATCAATGATATCATCATCATCATCATCATCAATGATATCATCAACATCATCATCATCATCATCATCATCATCATCATCATCATCATCTCATCATGATATCATCATCATCATCATCATCATCATCTCATAATGATATCATCATCATCATCATCATCAATGATATCATCATCATCATCATAATCATCAATGATATCATCATCATCATCATCATCATCAATGATATCATCAACATCATCATCATCATCATCATCATCATCATCAATGATATCATCATCATCATCATCATCATTAATGATATCATCATCATCATCATCATCATCATCATCAATGATATCATCATCATCAATGATATCATCATCATCATCATCAATGATATCATCATCATCATCTCATCATGATATCATCATCATCATCATCATGATATCATCATCATCATCATCATGATATCATCATCATCATCATCATCATCATCATCTCATAATGATATCATCATCATCATCTCATCATGATATCATCATCATCATCATCATCATCATCTCATCATGATATCATCATCATCTCATCATGATATCATCATCATCATGGTATCATCATCATCATCTCATCATGATATCATCATCATCTCATCATGATATCTTCATCATCTCATCATGATATTTTCATCATCATCATCATGATATCATCATCATCATCTCATCATGATATCATCATCATCTCATCATGATATCATCATCATCATCATCATGATATCATCATCATCATCATCATGATATCTTCATCATCATCATCATCATCATCATCATCATCATCATGATATCTTCATCATCATCATCATCATCATCATGATATCTTCATCATCATCATCATCATCATCATCATCATCATCATCATCATCATCATGATATCTTCATCATCATCATCATCATCATGATATCTTCATCATCATCATCATCATCATGATATCTTCATCATCATCATCATCATCATGATATCTTCATCATCATCATCATCATCATGATATCTTCATCATCATCATCATCATCATCATCATCATCATCATCATCATCATCATATCTTCATCATCATCATGATATCATCATCATCATCTCATCATGATATCATCATCATCTCATCATGATATCATCATCTCATCATGATATCATCATCATCATCTCATCATGATATTATCATCATCATCATCAATGATATCATCATCATCATCATCTCATCATGATATTATCATCATCATCATCTCATCATGATATCATCATCATCATCATCATCATCATCATCATCTCATAATGATATCATCATCATCATCATCATCATCATCATCATCATCAATGATATCATCATCATCATCATCATCATCATCAATGATATCATCATCATCAGCATCATCATCAATGATATCATCATCATCATGATATCATCATCATCATCATCATCATCATCATCATCTCATAATGATATCATCATCATCATCATCATCATCATCAATGATATCATCATCATCATCATCATCATCATCATCATCATCATCATCAATGATATCATCATCATCAGCATCATCATCAATGATATCATCATCATCATCATCATCATCATCTCATCATGATATCATCATCATCATCATCATCATCATCATCATCATCAATGATATCATCATCATCATCATCATCATCATCATCATCAATGATATCATCATCATCATCATCATCATCATCATCATGATATCTTCATCATCATCATCATCATCATCATCATCATCATGATATCTTCATCATCATCATCATCATCATCATCATCATCATGATATCTTCATCATCATCATCATTATCATGATATCTTCATCATCATCATCATCATCATCATGATATCTTCATCATCATCATCATCATCATGATATCTTCATCATCATCATCATCATTATGATATCTTCATCATCATCATCATCATCATCATCATCATCATCATCATCATCATCATGATATCTTCATCATCATCATCATCATCATCATCATCATCATCATCATCATCATCATCATCATCATCATCATCATCATCATATCTTCATCATCATCATGATATCATCATCATCATCTCATCATGATATCATCATCATCTCATCATGATATCATCATCTCATCATGATATCATCATCATCATCTCATCATGATATTATCATCATCATCATCTCATCATGATATCATCATCATCATCATCATCATCATCATCATCATCTCATAATGATATCATCATCATCATCATCATCATCATCATCAATGATATCATCATTATCATCATCATCATCATCAATGATATCATCATCATCAGCATCATCATCAATGATATCATCATCATCATGATATCATCATCATCATGATATCATCATCATCAGCATCATCATCAATGATATCATCATCATCATGATATCATCATCATCATCATCATCATCATCATCTCATAATGATATCATCATCATCATCATCATCATCATCATCTCATAATGATATCATCATCATCATCATCATCATCATCAATGATATCATCATCATCATCATCATCATCATCATCATCATCATCATCAATGATATCATCATCATCAGCATCATCATCAATGATATCATCATCATCATCATCATCATCATCTCATCATGATATCATCATCATCAGCATCATCATCAATGATATCATCATCATCATCATCATCATCATCTCATCATGATATCATCATCATCAATGATATCATCATCATCATCATCATCATCAATGATATCATCATCATCATCATCATCATCATCAATGATATCATCATCATCATCATCATCATCATCATCATCATCATCATCAATGATATCATCATCATCAGCATCATCATCAATGATATCATCATCATCATCATCATCATCATCTCATCATGATATCATCATCATCATCATCATCATCATCATCATCAATGATATCATCATAATCATCATCATCATCTCATCATGATATCATCATCATCATCATCATCATCTCATAATGATATCATCATCATCATCATCATCAATGATATCATCATCATCAGCATCATCATCAATGATATCATCATCATCATCATCTCATCATGATATCATCATCATCATCATCATCATCATCATCAATGATATCATCATAATCATCATCATCATTTCATCATGATATCATCATCATCATCATCATCTCATAATGATATCATCATCATCATCATCAATGATATCATCATCATCATCATCATCATCAATGATATCATCATCATCATCATCATCATCATCATCATCATCATCAATGATATCATCATCATCATCTCATCATGATATCATCATCATCATCATCATGATATCATCATTATCATCATCATCATCATCATCATCATCTCATCATGATATCATCATCATCATGATATCATCATCATCATCTCATCATGATATCATCATCATCTCATCATGATATCATCATCATCATCTCATCATGATATTATCATCATCATCAATGATATCATCATCATCATCATCAATGATATCATCATCATCATCATCTCATCATGATATCATCATCATCATCATCATCATCATCATCTCATAATGATATCATCATCATCATCATCATCATCATCAATGATATCATCATCATCATCATCATCATCATCATCAATGATATCATCATCATCAGCATCATCATCAATGATATCATCATCATCATGATATCATCATCATCATGATATCATCATCATCAGCATCATCATCAATGATATCATCATCATCATGATATCATCATCATCATGATATCATCATCATCATCATCATCATCATCATCATCTCATAATGATATCATCATCATCATCATCATCATCATCAATGATATCATCATCATCATCATCATCATCATCATCAATGATATCATCATCAGCATCATCATCAATGATATCATCATCATCATCATCATCATCTCATCATGATATCATCATCATCAGCATCATCATCAATGATATCATCATCATCATCATCATCATCATCTCATCATGATATCATCATCATCATCATCATCTCATCATGATATCATCATCATCATCATCATCATCATCATCATCATCAATGATATCATCATCATCATCATCATCATCATCATCATCATCATCATCATCAATGATATCATCATCATCAGCATCATCATCAATGATATCATCATCATCATCATCATCATCATCTCATCATGATATCATCATCATCATCATCATCATCATCATCAATGATATCATCATAATCATCATCATCATCTCATCATGATATCATCATCATCATCATCATCATCTCATAATGATATCATCATCATCATCATCATCAATGATATCATCATCATCAGCATCATCATCAATGATATCATCATCATCATCATCTCATCATGATATCATCATCATCATCATCATCATCATCAATGATATCATCATAATCATCATCATCATTTCATCATGATATCATCATCATCATCATCATCTCATAATGATATCATCATCATCATCATCAATGATATCATCATCATCATCATCATCAATGATATCATCATCATCATCATCATCATCATCAATGATATCATCATCATCATCTCATCATGATATCATCATCATCATCATCATCATGATATCATCATTATCATCATCATCATCATCATCATCATCTCATCATGATATCATCATCATCATGATATCATCATCATCATCTCATCATGATATCATCATCATCTCATCATGATATCATCATCATCTCATCATGATATCTTCATCATCTCATCATGATATCTTCATCATCATCATCATGATATCATCATCATCATCTCATCATGATATCATCATCATCTCATCATGATATCATCATCATAATCATCATGATATCATCATCATCATCATCATGATATCATCATCATCATCATCATGATATCTTCATCATCATCATCATCATCATCATCATCATCATGATATCATCATCATCATCATCATCATCATCATCATTATCATGATATCTTCATCATCATCATCATCATCATCATCATCATCATCATGATATCTTCATCATCATAATCATTATCATGATATCTTCATCATCATCATCATCATCATCATCATCATCATCTCATCATGATATCATCATCATCTCATCATGATATCATCATCATCATCATAATCATCATCTCATCATGATATCATCATCATCATGATATCATCATCATCATCATAATCATCATCTCATCATGATATCATCATCATCATGATATCATCATCATCATCATCTCATCATGATATCATCATCATCTCATCATGATATCTTCATCATCTCATCATGATATCTTCATCATCATCATCATGATATCATCATCATCTCATCATGATATCATCATCATAATCATCATGATATCATCATCATCATCATCATGATATCATCATCATCATCATCATGATATCTTCATCATCATCATCATCATCATCATGATATCTTCATCATCATGATATCTTCATCATCATCATCATCATCATCATCATCATCATCATCATGATATCTTCATCATCATCATCATTATCATGATATCTTCATCATCATCATCATCATCATCATCATCATGATATCTTCATCATCATCATCATCATCATCATGATATCTTCATCATCATCATCATCATCATCATCATCATGATATCTTCATCATCATCATCATCATCATCATCATCATCATCATCATCATCATCATCATCATATCTTCATCATCATCATGATATCATCATCATCATCTCATCATGATATCATCATCATCTCATCATGATATCATCATCTCATCATGATATCATCATCATCATCTCATCATGATATCATCATCATCATCATCTCATCATGATATCATCATCATCATCATCATCATCATCATCATCTCATCATGATATCATCATCATCATCATCATCTCATAATGATATCATCATCATCATCATCATCATCAATGATATCATCATCATCAGCATCATCATCAATGATATCATCATCATCATCATCTCATCATGATATCATCATCATCATCATCATCATCATCAATGATATCATCATAATCATCATCATCATCTCATCATGATATCATCATCATCATCATCATCTCATAATGATATCATCATCATCATCATCATCATCAATGATATCATCATCATCAGCATCATCATCAATGATATCATCATCATCATCATCTCATCATGATATCATCATCATCATCATCATCATCAATGATATCATCATAATCATCATCATCATCTCATCATGATATCATCATCATCATCATCATCATCAATGATATCATCATAATCATCATCATCATCATCATCATGATATCTTCATCATCATCATCATTATCATGATATCTTCATCATCATCATCATCATCATCATCATCATGATATCTTCATCATCATCATCATCATCATGATATCTTCATCATCATCATCATCATCATCATGATATCATCATCATCATCATCATCATCATCTCATCATGATATCATCATCATCATGATATCATCATCATCATCTCATCATGATATCATCATCATCATCTCATCATGATATCATCATCATCATCTCATCATGATATCATCATCATCTCATCATGATATCATCATCATCTCATCATGATATCATCATCATCTCATCATGATATCATCATCTCATCATACTATCATCATCATCATCATCTCATCATGATATCATCATCATCATCATCATCTCATAATGATATCATCATCATCTCATCATGATACCATCAACTCATCATGATATCATCATCTCATCATACTATCATCATCTCATCATACTATCATCATCATCATCATCATCTCATCATGATATCATCATCATCATCATCATCATCATCATCATCATGATATCATCATCATCATCATCATCATCATCATCATCATCTCATCATGATATCATCACTATCATCTCATCATGATTTCATCACTATCATCTCATCATGATTTCATCACTATCATCTCATTATGATATCATCATCATCTCATCATGATATCATCATAATCATCATCTCATCATGATATCATCATTTCATCATGATATCATCATCTCATCATGATATCATCATCATCATCATCATCTCATCCTGATATCATCATCATAATCATCTCATCCTGATATCATCATCATCATCATCATCATCATCATCATCATCTCATCATGATATCATCATCATCATCATCATCATCTCATGATATCATCATCTCATCATGATATCATCATCATCATCATGATATCTTCATCATCATGATATCTTCATCATCATCATCATCATCATCATGATATCTTCATCATCATCATGATATCTTCATCATCATCATGATATCTTCATCATCATCATCTCATGATATCATCATCTCATCATGATATCATCATCATCATCATCATCATCATCATGATATCTTCATCATCATGATGTCTTCATCATCATCATCATGATATCATCATCATCATCATCATCATCTCATCATGATATCATCATCATCATCTCATGATATCATCATCATCATCATCATCCCATCATGATATCATCATCATCATCTCATGATATCATCATCATCTCATGATATCATCATCATCATCATCATCATGATATCTTCTTCATCATCATCATCATCATCATCATCATGATATCTTCATCATCATCATGATATCTTCATCATCATCATGATATCTTCATCATCATCATCATCATCATGATATCTTCATCATCATCATGATATCTTCATCATCATCATGATATCTTCATCATCATCATCATCATCATCATCATGATATCATCATCATCATGATATCATCATCATCATCATCATCATCATGATATCATCATCATCATGATATCATCATCATCATCATCATCATCATCGTGATATCTTCATCATCATCATCATCATCATCATCATGATATCTTCATCATCATCATCATCATCATCATCTTCTTCATCATCATCATGATATCATGATATCATCATCATCATCATCTCATCATGATATCATCATCATCATCATCATCTCATAATGATATCATCATCATCATCATCATCAATGATATCATCATCATCATCATAATCATCAATGATATCATCATCATCATCATCATCATCATCATCAATGATATCATCAACATCATCATCATCATCATCATCATCATCATCATCTCATCATGATATCATCATCATCATCATCATCTCATAATGATATCATCATCATCATCATCATCATCATCAATGATATCATCATCATCATCATAATCATCAATGATATCATCATCAACATCATCATCATCATCAATGATATCATCATCATCATCATCATCATCAATGATATCATCATCATCATCATCATCATCAATGATATCATCATCATCATCATCATCATCATTAATGATATCATCATCATCATCATCATCATCATCATTAATGATATCATCATCATCATCATCATCATCATCATTAATGATATCATCATCATCATCATCATCATCATCATCATCATCATCAATGATATCATCATCATCAATGATATCATCATCATCATCATCAATGATATCATCATCATCATCTCATCATGATATCATCATCATCATCATCATGATATCATCATCATCATCATCATGATATCATCATCATCATCATCATCATCATCAGCATCATCATCATCATCTCATAATGATATCATCATCATCATCTCATCATGATATCATCATCATCATCATCATCATCATCTCATCATGATATCATCATCATCTCATCATGATATCATCATCATCATCATCATCTCATCATGATATCATCATCATCTCATCATGATATCATCATCATCATCATCTCATCATGATATCATCATCATCATGATATCATCATCATCATCTCATCATGATATAATCATCATCATGGTATCATCATCATCATCTCATCATGATATCATCATCATCTCATCATGATATAATCATCATCATGGTATCTTCATCATCATCTCATCATGATATCATCATCATCTCATCATGATATCTTCATCATCTCATCATGATATCTTCATCATCATGATATCATCATCATCATCTCATCATGATATCATCATCATCTCATCATGATATCATCATCATCATCATCATGATATCATCATCATCATCATCATGATATCTTCATCATCATCATCATCATCATCATCATCATCATCATCATCATCATCATCATGATATCTTCATCATCATCATCATCATCATCATCATCATGATATCTTCATCATCATCATCATTATCATGATATCTTCATCATCATCATCATCATCATCATGATATCTTCATCATCATCATCATCATCATGATATCTTCATCATCATCATCATCATCATGATATCTTCATCATCATCATCATCATCATCATCATCATCATCATCATCATATCTTCATCATCATCATGATATCATCATCATCATCTCATCATGATATCATCATCATCTCATCATGATATCATCATCTCATCATGATATCATCATCATCATCTCATCATGATATCATCATCTCATCATGATATCATCATCATCATCTCATCATGATATCATCATCATCATCATCATCAATGATATCATCATCATCATCATCTCATCATGATATTATCATCATCATCATCTCATCATGATATCATCATCATCATCATCATCATCATCATCATCATCTCATAATGATATCATCATCATCATCATCATCATCATCATCATCATCAATGATATCATCATCATCATCATCATCATCATCATCATCATCATCAATGATATCATCATCATCAGCATCATCATCAATGATATCATCATCATCATGATATCATCATCATCATCATCATCATCATCATCTCATAATGATATCATCATCATCATCATCATCATCATCATCAATGATATCATCATCATCATCATCATCATCATCATCATCATCAATGATATCATCATCATCAGCATCATCATCAATGATATCATCATCATCATCATCATCATCATCTCATCATGATATCATCATCATCATCATCATCATCATCATCATCATCATCAATGATATCATCATCATCATCATCATCATCATCATCATCATCATCATCATCATCATCATCATGATATCTTCATCATCATCATCATCATCATCATCATCATCATCATGATATCTTCATCATCATCATCATCATCATCATCATCATCATCATCATCATCATCATGATATCTTCATCATCATCATCATCATCATCATCATCATCATCATCATGATATCTTCATCATCATCATCATTATCATGATATCTTCATCATCATCATCATCATCATCATGATATCTTCATCATCATCATCATCATCATGATATCTTCATCATCATCATCATCATCATCATCATCATCATCATCATCATCATCATCATCATCATATCTTCATCATCATCATGATATCATCATCATCATCTCATCATGATATCATCATCATCTCATCATGATATCATCATCTCATCATGATATCATCATCATCATCTCATCATGATATTATCATCATCATCATCAATGATATCATCATCATCATCATCTCATCATGATATTATCATCATCATCATCTCATCATGATATCATCATCATCATCATCATCATCTCATAATGATATCATCATCATCATCATCATCAATGATATCATCATCATCATCATCATCATCATCATCATCAATGATATCATCATCATCAGCATCATCATCAATGATATCATCATCATCATGATATCATCATCATCATGATATCATCATCATCATCATCATCATCATCTCATAATGATATCATCATCATCATCATCATCATCATCATCATCATCATCATCATCATCATCATCAATGATATCATCATCATCAGCATCATCATCAATGATATCATCATCATCATCATCATCATCATCATCATCATCATCATCAATGATATCATCATCATCATCATCATCATCATCATCATCATCATCATCATCATCAATGATATCATCATCATCAGCATCATCATCAATGATATCATCATCATCATCATCATCATCATCTCATCATGATATCATCATCATCATCATCATCATCTCATAATGATATCATCATCATCATCATCATCAATGATATCATCATCATCAGCATCATCATCAATGATATCATCATCATCATCATCTCATCATGATATCATCATCATCATCATCATCATCATCAATGATATCATCATAATCATCATCATCATTTCATCATGATATCATCATCATCATCATCATCTCATAATGATATCATCATCATCATCATCATCAATGATATCATCATCATCATCATCATCATCAATGATATCATCATCATCATCATCATCATCATCAATGATATCATCATCATCATCTCATCATGATATCATCATCATCATCATGATATCATCATTATCATCATCATCATCATCATCATCTCATCATGATATCATCATCATCATGATATCATCATCATCATCTCATCATGATATCATCATCATCTCATCATGATATCATCATCATCTCATCATGATATCTTCATCATCTCATCATGATATCTTCATCATCATCATCATGATATCATCATCATCATCTCATCATGATATCATCATCATCTCATCATGATATCATCATCATAATCATCATGATATCATCATCATCATCATCATGATATCATCATCATCATCATCATGATATCTTCATCATCATCATCATCATCATCATCATCATGATATCATCATCATCATCATCATCATCATCATCATCATCATCATCATGATATCTTCATCATCATCATCATTATCATGATATCTTCATCATCATCATCATCATCATCATCATCATCATGATATCTTCATCATCATAATCATTATCATGATATCTTCATCATCATCATCATCATCATCATCATCTCATCATGATATCATCATCATCTCATCATGATATCATCATCATCATCATAATCATCATCTCATCATGATATCATCATCATCATGATATCATCATCATCATCATCTCATCATGATATCATCATCATCTCATCATGATATCATCATCATCTCATCATGATATCATCATCATCTCATCATGATATCTTCATCATCTCATCATGATATCTTCATCATCATCATCATGATATCATCATCATCTCATCATGATATCATCATCATAATCATCATGATATCATCATCATCATCATCATGATATCATCATCATCATCATCATCATGATATCTTCATCATCATCATCATCATCATGATATCTTCATCATCATCATCATCATCATCATCATCATCATCATCATCATCATCATCATCATGATATCTTCATCATCATCATCATTATCATGATATCTTCATCATCATCATCATCATCATCATCATGATATCTTCATCATCATCATCATCATCATGATATCTTCATCATCATCATCATCATCATCATCATCATGATATCTTCATCATCATCATCATCATCATCATCATCATCATCATATCTTCATCATCATCATGATATCATCATCATCATCTCATCATGATATCATCATCATCTCATCATGATATCATCATCTCATCATGATATCATCATCATCATCTCATCATGATATCATCATCATCATCATCTCATCATGATATCATCATCATCATCATCATCATCATCATCATCATCATCATCTCATCATGATATCATCATCATCATCATCATCATCATCATCATCTCATAATGATATCATCATCATCATCATCATCATCAATGATATCATCATCATCAGCATCATCATCAATGATATCATCATCATCATCATCTCATCATGATATCATCATCATCATCATCATCATCATCAATGATATCATCATAATCATCATCATCATCTCATCATGATATCATCATCATCATCATCATCTCATAATGATATCATCATCATCATCATCATCAATGATATCATCATCATCAGCATCATCATCAATGATATCATCATCATCATCATCTCATCATGATATCATCATCATCATCATCATCATCAATGATATCATCATAATCATCATCATCATCTCATCATGATATCATCATCATCATCATCATCTCATAATGATATCATCATCATCATCATCATCATCAATGATATCATCATCATCAGCATCATCATCAATGATATCATCATCATCATCATCTCATCATGATATCATCATCATCATCATCATCATCATCAATGATATCATCATAATCATCATCATCATCTCATCATGATATCATCATCATCATCATCATCTCATAATGATATCATCATCATCATCATCATCAATGATATCATCATCATCAGCATCATCATCAATGATATCATCATCATCATCATCTCATCATGATATCATCATCATCATCATCATCATCAATGATATCATCATAATCATCATCATCATCTCATCATGATATCATCATCATCATCATCATCTCATAATGATATCATCATCATCATCATCTCATCATGATATCATCATCATCATCATCATCATCATCAATGATATCATCATCATCATCATCATCATCATGATATCATCATCATCATCATCATCATCATCATCTCATAATGATATCATCATCATCATCATCATCATCAATGATATCATCATCATCATCATCATCATCAATGATATCATCATCATCATCATCATCATCATCATCATCATCATCAATGATATCATCATCATCAGCATCATCATCAATGATATCATCATCATCATCATCATCATCTCATCATGATATCATCATCATCATCATCATCATCATCATCATCATCATCAATGATATCATCATCATCATCATCATCATCATCATCATCATGATATCTTCATCATCATCATCATCATCATGATATCTTCATCATCATCATCATCATCATCATCATCATCATCATGATATCTTCATCATCATCATCATTATCATGATATCTTCATCATCATCATCATCATCATCATGATATCTTCATCATCATCATCATCATCATGATATCTTCATCATCATCATCATCATCATCATCATCATCATCATCATCATCATCATCATCATCATCATATCTTCATCATCATCATGATATCATCATCATCATCATCTCATCATGATATCATCATCATCTCATCATGATATCATCATCTCATCATGATATCATCATCATCATCTCATCATGATATTATCATCATCATCATCAATGATATCATCATCATCATCATCATCTCATCATGATATTATCATCATCATCATCTCATCATGATATCATCATCATCATCATCATCATCATCATCTCATAATGATATCATCATCATCATCATCATCAATGATATCATCATCATCATCATCATCATCATCATCAATGATATCATCATCATCAGCATCATCATCAATGATATCATCATCATCATGATATCATCATCATCATGATATCATCATCATCATCATCATCATCATCATCATCATCATCTCATAATGATATCATCATCATCATCATCATCATCATCATCATCATCATCATCATCATCAATGATATCATCATCATCAGCATCATCATCAATGATATCATCATCATCATCATCATCATCTCATCATGATATCATCATCATCATCATCATCATCATCATCAATGATATCATCATCATCATCATCATCATCATCATCATCATCATCATCATCATCAATGATATCATCATCATCAGCATCATCATCATCAATGATATCATCATCATCAGCATCATCATCAATGATATCATCATCATCATCATCATCATCATCTCATCATGATATCATCATCATCATCATCATCATCATCAATGATATCATCATAATCATCATCATCATCTCATCATGATATCATCATCATCATCATCATCATCATCTCATAATGATATCATCATCATCATCATCATCAATGATATCATCATCATCAGCATCATCATCAATGATATCATCATCATCATCATCTCATCATGATATCATCATCATCATCATCATCATCAATGATATCATCATAATCATCATCATCATTTCATCATGATATCATCATCATCATCATCATCTCATAATGATATCATCATCATCATCATCATCAATGATATCATCATCATCATCATCATCAATGATATCATCATCATCATCATCATCATCATCAATGATATCATCATCATCATCTCATCATGATATCATCATCATCATCATGATATCATCATTATCATCATCATCATCATCATCATCATCATCATCTCATCATGATATCATCATCATCATGATATCATCATCATCATCTCATCATGATATCATCATCATCTCATCATGATATCATCATCATCTCATCATGATATCTTCATCATCTCATCATGATATCTTCATCATCATCATCATGATATCATCATCATCATCTCATCATGATATCATCATCATCTCATCATGATATCATCATCATAATCATCATGATATCATCATCATCATCATCATGATATCATCATCATCATCATCATCATGATATCTTCATCATCATCATCATCATCATCATCATGATATCATCATCATCATCATCATCATCATCATCATCATCATGATATCTTCATCATCATCATCATTATCATGATATCTTCATCATCATCATCATCATCATCATCATCATCATGATATCATCATCATCTCATCATGATATCATCATCATCATCATAATCATCATCTCATCATGATATCATCATCATCATGATATCATCATCATCATCATCTCATCATGATATCATCATCATCTCATCATGATATCATCATCATCTCATCATGATATCTTCATCATCTCATCATGATATCTTCATCATCATCATCATGATATCATCATCATCTCATCATGATATCATCATCATAATCATCATGATATCATCATCATCATCATCATGATATCATCATCATCATCATCATCATCATGATATCTTCATCATCATCATCATCATCATCATGATATCTTCATCATCATCATCATCATCATCATGATATCTTCATCATCATCATCATCATCATCATCATCATCATCATCATCATCATCATCATCATCATCATCATGATATCTTCATCATCATCATCATTATCATGATATCTTCATCATCATCATCATCATCATCATCATGATATCTTCATCATCATCATCATCATCATGATATCTTCATCATCATCATCATTATCATGATATCTTCATCATCATCATCATCATCATCATCATCATGATATCTTCATCATCATCATCATCATGATATCTTCATCATCATCATCATCATCATCATCATCATCATCATGATATCTTCATCATCATCATCATCATCATCATCATCATCATCATCATATCTTCATCATCATCATGATATCATCATCATCATCTCATCATGATATCATCATCATCTCATCATGATATCATCATCTCATCATGATATCATCATCATCATCTCATCATGATATCATCATCATCATCATCTCATCATGATATCATCATCATCATCATCATCATCATCATCATCATCATCATCATCTCATCATGATATCATCATCATCATCATCATCATCATCATCATCATCTCATAATGATATCATCATCATCATCATCATCATCATCAATGATATCATCATCATCAGCATCATCATCAATGATATCATCATCATCATCATCTCATCATGATATCATCATCATCATCATCATCATCATCAATGATATCATCATAATCATCATCATCATCTCATCATGATATCATCATCATCATCATCATCTCATAATGATATCATCATCATCATCATCATCAATGATATCATCATCATCAGCATCATCATCAATGATATCATCATCATCATCATCTCATCATGATATCATCATCATCATCATCATCATCAATGATATCATCATAATCATCATCATCATCTCATCATGATATCATCATCATCATCATCATCTCATAATGATATCATCATCATCATCATCTCATCATGATATCATCATCATCATCATCATCATCATCAATGATATCATCATCATCATCATCTCATCATGATATCATCATCATCATCATCATCATCAATGATATCATCATAATCATCATCATCTCATCATGATATCATCATCATCATCATCATCTCATAATGATATCATCATCATCATCATCATCAATGATATCATCATCATCAGCATCATCATCAATGATATCATCATCATCATCATCTCATCATGATATCATCATCATCATCATCATCAATGATATCATCATAATCATCATCATCTCATAATGATATCATCATCATCTCATCATGATATCATCATCATCATCATCATCATCTCATCATGATATCATCATCATCTCATCATGATATCATCATCATCATCATCATCTCATCATGATATCATCATCTCATCATGATATCATCATCATCATCTCATCATGATATCATCATCATCTCATCATGATATCATCATCATCTCATCATGATATCTTCATCATCTCATCATGATATCTTCATCATCATCATCATGATATCATCATCATCATCTCATCATCATCTCATCATCATCTCATCATGATATCATCATCATAATCATCATGATATCATCATCATCATCATCATCATCTCTTCATCATCATCATGATATCATCATCATCATCTCATCATGATATCATCATCATCATCATCATCATGATATCATCATCATCATCATCATCATGATATCATCATCATCATCATCATCATGATATCTTCATCATCATCATCATCATCATGATATCTTCATCATCATCATCATCATCATCATGATATCTTCATCATCATCATCATCATCATCATCATCATCTCTTCATCATCATCATGATATCATCATCATCTCATCATGATATCATCATCATCATCTCATCATGATATCATCATCATCATCTCATCATGATATCATCATCATCTCATCATGATATCATCATCATAATCATCATCATCATCTCTTCATCATCATCATGATATCATCATCATCTCATCATGATATCATCATCATCATCTCATCATGATATCATCATCATCATCTCATCATGATATCATCATCATCTCATCATGATATCATCATCATAATCATCATGATATCATCATCATCATCATCATGATATCATCATCATCATCATCATGATATCTTCATCATCATCATCATCATCATCATCATCATGATATCTTCATCATCATCATCATCATCATCATCATCATCATCATCATCATCATGATATCTTCATCATCATCATCATCATCATCATCATCATCATCATCATCATCATCATCATCATGATATCTTCATCATCATCATCATCATTATCATGATATCTTCATCATCATCATCATCATCATCATCATCATGATATCTTCATCGTCATCATCATCATCATCATCATGATATCTTCATCATCATCATCATCATCATCATCATCATCATCATCATCATATCTTCATCATCATCATGATATCATCATCATCATCTCATCATGATATCATAATCATCTCATCATGATATTATCATCTCATCATGATATCATCATCATCATCTCATCATGATATCATCATCATCATCATCATCATCATCATCAATGATATCATCATCATCATCATCATCTCATAATGATATCATCATCATCATCATCATCATCATCATCAATGATATCATCATCATCATCATCAATGATATCATCATCATCAGCATCATCATCAATGATATCATCATCATCATCATCTCATCATGATATCATCATCATCTCATCATGATATCATCATCATCTCATCATGATATCTTCATCATCTCATCATGATATCTTCATCATCATCATCATGATATCATCATCATCATCTCATCATGATATCATCATCATCTCATCATGATATCATCATCATAATCATCATGATATCATCATCATCATCATCATGATATCATCATCATCATCATCATGATATCTTCATCATCATCATCATGATATCTTCATCATCATCATCATCATCATCATCATCATCATCATCATCATCATCATCATGATATCTTCATCATCATCATCATTATCATGATATCTTCATCATCATCATCATCATCATCATGATATCTTCATCATCATCATCATCATCATCATGATATCTTCATCATCACCATCATCATCATCATGATATCTTCATCATCATCATCATCATCATCATCATTGTATTGGAAATGGTGAAGATTAGTAAATGCTCTATCTAAATTAATACAAGATATGTTATCTATTGGTGTCTGTTTAACACTTTACAGTTTGGTTCCCACGGTTACACATAACAATAGGAGCCAAATGAGCACAACCTCAACAACAAATTTATAAATGGAAATAATGTAACAATAGAACGATTATATTATTCCATAAGGTATTATTAGAGAGTTATATTCAATAACCAAATAACAGAATATCCACACACTTGAATAGGTTAAAGCATAACAAAGTTTAATGATAATTCTACAACAATATCTAATATAGGTTATACAAATAAACAATGCTAAATACTCAATCTATTAATAGAAACAAGAATAGTTAACTCTATTCAAGTAAAAGAAAGTAAAATAAAATATAAATGCTGATACTTAGATGTTACGTTGCCAGGAGAACTCAGGTGGAAAGACTGGCTTCAGCAGTAGCTTCTCCATTGTTGGAGCTTCAGGAAAGTTCTGAAATCTCTTTAACATGCATCTCTTTTAACATGAAGCATTTGTTGGTACAGCTTTCCCATAGTAACCCTGGTCAGGTGACCAAACTGTCAGACTCCATGTTGTTTACAGTCCAGTCCTGAACAATAGCCAGTATGTTTACCTGGAAACACTGTTGCTTAGACCACCAGCCACCTGCAAATACTCCACACATATAAACCAATATATATATATATATATATTGCTATTTAAGTGATATCTGTGTATAAGATCAACAAACTAGCATAAATAAATGCGTGTCTACAACAATCATCATCATCATCATCATCATCATCATCATCATCATCATCATCATCATATCTTCATCATCATCATGATATCATCATCATCATCTCATCATGATATCATCATCATCTCATCATATCATCATCTCATCATGATATCATCATCATCATCTCATCAATGATATCATCATCATCATCATCATCATCTCATCATGATATCATCATCATCATCATCATCATCATCATCTCATAATGATATCATCATCATCATCATCATCATCATCATCAATGATATCATCATCATCATCATCATCAATGATATCATCATCATCAGCATCATCATCAATGATATCATCATCATCATCATCATCATCAATGATATCATCATCATCATCTCATCATGATATCATCATCATCATCATCATCATCATCATCATCATCAATGATATCATCATAATCATCATCATCATCTCATCATGATATCATCATCATCATCATCTCATAATGATATCATCATCATCATCATCATCATCATCATCATCATCAATGATATCATCATCATCATCTCATAATGATATCATCATCATCATCATCATCAATGATATCATCATCATCATCATCATCATCAATGATATCATCATCATCATCATCATCATCATCAATGATATCATCATCATCATCTCATCATGATATCATCATCATCATCATCATGATATCATCATCATCATCATGATATCATCATCATCATCATCATCATCATCATCATCTCATAATGATATCATCATCATCTCATCATGATATCATCATCATCATCATCTCATCATGATATCATCATCATCATCTCATCATGATATCATCATCATCATCATCATCATCATCATCATCTCATCATGATATCATCATCATCATGATATCATCATCATCATCTCATCATGATATCATCATCATCTCATCATGATATCATCATCATCTCATCATGATATCTTCATCATCTCATCATGATATCTTCATCATCATCATCATGATATCATCATCATCATCTCATCATGATATCATCATCATCTCATCATGATATCATCATCATAATCATCATGATATCATCATCATCATCATCATGATATCATCATCATCATCATCATGATATCTTCATCTTCATCATCATCATCATCATGATATCTTCATCATCATCATCATTATCATGATATCTTCATCATCATCATCATCATCATCATGATATCTTCATCATCATCATCATCATCATCATGATATCTTCATCATCATCATCATCATCATGATATCTTCATCATCATCATCATCATCATCATCATCATCATCATCATATCTTCATCATCATCATGATATCATCATCATCATCTCATCATGATATCATCATTATCTCATCATGATATCATCATCTCAACATGATATCATCATCATCTCATCATGATATCATCATCATCAATGATATCATCATCATCATCATCATCATCATCTCATCATGATATCATCATCATCATCATCATCTCATCATGATATCATCATCATCATCATCATCATCATCATCTCATAATGATATCATCATCATCATCATCATCATCATCAATGATATCATCATCATCATCATCATCATCATCATCATCATCATCATCATCAATGATATCATCATCATCAGCATCATCATCAATGATATCATCATCATCATCATCATCTCATCATGATATCATCATCATCATCATCATCATCATCATCATCATCATCATCATCAATGATATCATCATAATCATCATCATCATCTCATCATGATATCATCATCATCATCATCATCATCATCATCATCTCATAATGATATCATCATCATCATCATCATCAATGATATCATCATCATCAGCATCATCATCAATGATATCATCATCATCATCATCTCATCATGATATCATCATCATCATCATCATCATCAATGATATCATCATAATCATCATCATCATCTCATCATGATATCATCATCATCATCATCATCTCATAATGATATCATCATCATCATCATCAATGATATCATCATCATCATCATCATCATCAATGATATCATCATCATCATCATCATCATCAATGATATCATCATCATCATCATCATCATCATCAATGATATCATCATCATCATCTCATCATGATATCATCATCATCATCATCATGATATCATCATTATCATCATCATCATCATCATCATCTCATCATGATATCATCATCATCATGATATCATCATCATCATCTCATCATGATATCATCATCATCTCATCATGATATCATCATCATCTCATCATGATATCTTCATCATCTCATCATGATATCTTCATCATCATCATCATGATATCATCATCATCATCTCATCATGATATCATCATCATCTCATCATGATATCATCATCATAATCATCATGATATCATCATCATCATCATCATGATATCATCATCATCATCATCATGATATCTTCATCATCATCATCATCATCATCATCATCATCATCATGATATCTTCATCATCATCATCATCATCATCATCATCATCATCATCATAATATCATCATCATCATCATGATATCTTCATCATCATCATCATTATCATGATATCTTCATCATCATCATCATCATCATCATCATCATCATGATATCTTCATCATCATCATCATCATTATCATGATATCTTCATCATCATCATCATCATCATCATCATCATCTCATCATGATATCATCATCATCTCATCATGATATCATCATCATCATCATAATCATCATCTCATCATGATATCATCAACTTCATGATATCATCATCATCATCATCATCATCAATGATATCATCATCATCAGCATCATCATCAATGATATCATCATCATCATCATCATCTCATCATGATATCATCATCATCATCATCATCATCTCATCATCATCATCATCAATGATATCATCATAATCATCATCATCATCTCATCATGATATCATCATCACCATCATCATCTCATAATGATATCATCATCATCATCATCATCATCAATGATATCATCATCATCAGCATCATCATCAATGATATCATCATCATCATCATCTCATCATGATATCATCATCATCATCATCATCATCATCATCATCATCAATGATATCATCATAATCATCATCATCATCTCATCATGATATCATCATCATCATCATCATCTCATAATGATATCATCATCATCATCATCAATGATATCATCATCATCATCATCATCATCATCAATGATATCATCATCATCATCATCATCAATGATATCATCATCATCATCATCATCAATGATATCATCATCATCATCTCATCATGATATCATCATCATCATCATCATGATATCATCATTATCATCATCATCATCATCTCATCATGATATCATCATCATCATGATATCATCATCATCATCTCATCATGATATCATCATCATCTCATCATGATATCATCATCATCTCATCATGATATCTTCATCATCTCATCATGATATCTTCATCATCATCATCATGATATCATCATCATCATCTCATCATGATATCATCATCATCTCATCATGATATCATCATCATAATCATCATGATATCATCATCATCATCATCATGATATCATCATCATCATCATCATGATATCTTCATCATCATCATCATCATCATCATCATGATATCTTCATCATCATCATCATCATCATCATCATCATCATCATCATCATGATATCTTCATCATCATCATCATTATCATGATATCTTCATCATCATCATCATCATCATCATGATATCTTCATCATCATCATCATTATCATGATATCTTCATCATCATCATCATCATCATCATCTCATCATGATATCATCATCATCTCATCATGATATCATCATCATCATCATAATCATCATCTCATCATGATATCATCATCATCATGATATCATCATCATCATCTCATCATGATATCATCATCATCTCATCATGATATCTTCATCATCTCATCATGATATCTTCATCATCATCATCATGATATCATCATCATCATCTCATCATGATATCATCATCATCTCATCATGATATCATCATCATAATCATCATGATATCATCATCATCATCATCATGATATCATCATCATCATCATCATGATATCTTCATCATCATCATCATCATCATCATCATGATATCTTCATCATCATCATCATCATCATCATCATCATCATCATCATCATCATCATCATGATATCTTCATCATCATCATCATTATCATGATATCTTCATCATCATCATCATCATCATCATCATCATGATATCTTCATCATCATCATCATCATCATGATATCTTCATCATCATCATCATCATCATGATATCTTCATCATCATCATCATCATAATGATATCTTCATCATCATCATCATCATCATCATCATCATCATCATCATCATCATCATATCATCATCATCATCATGATATCATCATCATCATCTCATCATGATATCATCATCATCTCATCATGATATCATCATCTCATCATGATATCATCATCATCATCTCATCATGATATCATCATCATCATCATCATCATCAATGATATCATCATCATCATCATCATCTCATCATGATATCATCATCATCATCATCATCATCATCTCATAATGATATCATCATCATCATCATCATCATCATCATCAATGATATCATCATCATCATCATCATCATCAATGATATCATCATCATCATCATCATCATCTCATCATGATATCATCATCATCATCATCATCATCATCATCAATGATATCATCATCATCATCATCTCATCATGATATCATCATCATCATCATCATCTCATAATGATATCATCATCATCATCATCATCATCAATGATATCATCATCATCAGCATCATCATCAATGATATCATCATCATCATCATCTCATCATGATATCATCATCATCATCATCATCAATGATATCATCATAATCATCATCTCATAATGATATCATCATCATCTCATCATGATATCATCATCATCATCATCATCATCATCTCATCATGATATCATCATCATCTCATCATGATATCATCATCATCATCATCATCTCATCATGATATCATCATCATCATGATATCATCATCATCATCTCATCATGATATCATCATCATCTCATCATGATATCATCATCATCTCATCATGATATCTTCATCATCTCATCATGATATCTTCATCATCATCATCATGATATCATCATCATCATCTCATCATGATATCATCATCATCTCATCATGATATCATCATCATAATCATCATGATATCATCATCATCATCATGATATCATCATCATCATCATCATGATATCTTCATCATCATCATCATCATCATCATCATGATATCTTCATCATCATCATCATCATCATCATCATCATCATCATATCATCATCATCATCATATCTTCATCATCATCATGATATCATCATCATCATGATATCATCATCATCTCACCATGATATCATTATCATCATCATCATCATCATCATCATCATATTTTCATGATATCATCATCATCATCTCATCATGATATCATCATCATCTAATCATGATATCATCATCTCATCATGATATCATCATCATCATCATCATCTCATCATGATATCATCATCATCATCATCATCATCATCATCATGATATCTTCATCATCATCATCATCATCATCATCATCATCATGATATCTTCATCATCATCATCATCATCATGATATCTTCATCATCATGATATCTTCATCATCATCATCATCATCATCATCATCATCATCATCATCATCATCATCATCATCATATCTTCATCATCATCATGACATCATCATCATCATCTCATCATGATATCATCATCATCATCTCATCATGATATCATCATCTCATCATGATATCATCATCATCATCTCATCATGATATCATCATCATCATCTCATCATGATATCATCATCATCTCATCATGATATCATCATCATCATCATCATCATCATGATATCATCATCATCATCATCATGATATCTTCATCATCATCATCATCATCATCATCATCATCATCATCATCATCATCATCATGATATCTTCATCATCATCATCATTATTATCATGATATCTTCATCATCATCATCATCATCATCATGATATCTTCATCATCATCATCATCATCATGATATCATCATCATCATCATCATGATATCATCATCATCATCATCATCATGATATCTTCATCATCATCATCATCATCATCATCATGATATCTTCATCATCATCATCATCATCATCATCATGATATCTTCATCATCATCATCATCATCATCATGATATCTTCATCATCATCATCATCATCATCATCATCATGATATCTTCATCATCATCATCATCATCATCATCATCATGATATCTTCATCATCATCATCATCATGATATCTTCATCATCATCATCATCATCATCATCATCATCATCATATCTTCATCATCATCATGATATCATCATCATCATCATCTCATCATGATATCATCATCATCATCTCATCATGATATCATCATCATCTCATCATGATATCATCATCTCATCATGATATCATCATCATCATCTCATCATGATATCATCATCATCATCATCATCATCATCATCAATGATATCATCATCATCATCATCATCATCTCATCATGATATCATCATCATCATCATCATCATCATCTCATAATGATATCATCATCATCATCATCATCATCATCAATGATATCATCATCATCATCATCATCATCAATGATATCATCATCATCAGCATCATCATCAATGATATCATCATCATCATCTCATCATGATATCATCATCATCATCATCATCATCATCATCAATGATATCATCATAATCATCATCATCATCTCATCATGATATCATTATCATCATCATCTCATAATGATATCATCATCATCATCATCATCAATGATATCATCATCATCATCATCATCAATGATATCATCATAATCATCATCATCATCTCATCATGATATCATCATCATCATCATCATCTCATAATGATATCATCATCATCATCATCATCATCAATGATATCATCATCATCATCATCAATGATATCATCATCATCATCATCATCAATGATATCATCATCATCATCATCATCATCATCATCAATGATATCATCATCATCATCTCATCATGATATCATCATCATCATCATCATCATGATATCATCATCATCATCATGATATCATCATCATCATCATCTCATAATGATATCATCATCATCTCATCATGATATCATCATCATCATCATCATGATATCATCATCATCATCATCATGATATCATCATCATCATCATCATCATCATCATCATCTCATCATGATATCATCATCATCTCATCATGATATCATCATCATCATCATCATCATCTCATCATGATATCATCATCATCATGATATCTTCATCATCATCATCATCATGATATCTTCATCATCATCATGATATCTTCATCATCATCTCTTCATCATCATCATGCTATCTTCATCATCATCATCATCATCATCATGATATCATCATCATCATCATCATCATGATATCATCATCATCATCTCATCATGATATCATCATCATCTCATCATGATATCATCATCATCTCATCATGATATCTTCATCATCTCATCATGATATCTTCATCATCATCATCATGATATCATCATCATCATCTCATCATGATATCATCATCATCTCATCATGATATCATCATCATAATCATCATGATATCATCATCATCATCATCATGATATCATCATCATCATCATCATGATATCTTCATCTTCATCATCATCATCATCATGATATCTTCATCATCATCATCATCATCATGATATCTTCATCATCATCATCATCATCATGATATCTTCATCATCATCATCATCATCATCATCATCATATCTTCATCATCATCATGATATCATCATCATCATCTCATCATGATATCATCATCATCTCATCATGATATGATCATCTCATCATGATATCATCATCATCATCTCATCATGATATCATCATCATCATCATCATCATCAATGATATCATCATCATCATCATCATCTCATCATGATATCATCATCATCATCATCTCATAATGATATCATCATCATCATCATCATCATCATCATCATCAATGATATCATCATCATCATCATCATCATCATCAATGATATCATCATCATCAGCATCATCATCAATGATATCATCATCATCATCATCATCTCATCATGATATCATCATCATCATCATCATCATCATCATCATCAATGATATCATCATAATCATCATCATCATCTCATCATGATATCATCATCATCATCATCATCATCTCATAATGATATCATCATCATCATCATCATCATCAATGATATCATCATCATCAGCATCATCATCAATGATATCTTCATCATCATCATCATCTCATCATGATATCATCATCATCATCATCATCATCAATGATATCATCATCATCAGCATCATCATCAATGATATCTTCATCATCATCATCATCTCATCATGATATCATCATCATCATCATCATCATCAATGATATCATCATAATCATCATCATCATCTCATCATGATATCATCATCATCATCATCATCTCATAATGATATCATCATCATCATCATCATCATCATCATCATCATCATCATCATCATCATCTCATAATGATATCATCATCATCTCATCATGATATCATCATCATCTCATCATGATACCATCATCATCATGATATCATCATCATCTCATCATGATATCATCATCATCATCTCATCATGATATCATCATCATCATCTCATCATGATATCATCATCATCTCAACATGATATCATCATCATCTCATCATGATACTATCATCTCATCATGATATCATAATCTCATCATACTATCATCATCATCATCTCATGATATCATCATCACCATCATCATCATCATCTCATCATGATATCATCATCATCTCATCATGATATCATCATCATCTCATCATGATATCATCATCATCATCTCATGATATCATCATCACCATCATCATCATCATCATCTCATCATGATATCATCATCATCTCATCATCATCATCATCATCATCATCATCATGATATCTTCATCATCATCATCATCATGATATCTTCATCATCATCATCATCATGATATCTTCATCATCATCATGATATCTTCATCATCATCTCTTCATCATCATCATGCTATCTTCATCATCATCATCATCATCATCATGATATCATCATCATCATCATCATCATGATATCATCATCATCATCATCATCATCATCATATCATCATCATCATCTCATGATATCATCGTCATCATCTCATGATATCATCATCATCATCATCATCTCATGATATCATCATCATCATCATCTCATGATATCATCATCATCATCATCTCATGATATCATCATCATCATCATCTCATGATATCATCATCATCATCATCATCATCATCATCATCATCATCATCATCATCATCATGATATCTTCATCATCATCATCATCATCATCATCATCATGATATCTTCATCATCATCATTATATCTTCATCATCATCATCATCATCATCATCAGCATGATATCTTCATCATCATCATCATCATCATCATGATATCTTCATCATCATCATCATCATCATCATCATGATATCTTCATCATCATCATCATGATATCATCATCATCATCTCATCATGATATCATCATCATCTCATCATGATATCATCATCATCATCATCATCATAATCATCATGATATCATCATCATCATCATCATCATGACATCATCATCATCATCATCATCTCATCATGATATCATCATCATCATCATCATCATCATCATCATCATCATCATCATCATCATCATCATCATCTCATCATGATATCATCATCATCATGATATCATCATCATCTCATCATGATATCATCATCATCTCATCATGATTTCTTCATCATCTCATCATGATATCATCATCATCATCATCATCATCATCATGATATCATCATCACCATCATATCTTCATCATCATCATCATCATCATCATCATGATATCATCATCACCATCATATCTTCATCATCATCATCATCATCATCATCATCATCATCATGATATCATCATCATCATCATCATCATCATGATATCTTCATCATCATCATCATCATCGTCATCATGTCTTCATCATCATCATGATATCATCATCATCATCTCATCATGATATCATCATCATCTCATCATGATATCATCATCATCATCTCATCATGATATCATCATCATCATCTCATCATGATATCATCATCATCATCATCATCATCATCAATGATATCATCATCATCATCATCATCATCATCATCAATGATATCATCATCATCATCATCATCATCATCATCATCAATGATATCATCATCATCATCATCTCATGATATCATCATCTCATCATGATATCTTCATCATCATCATCATCATCATGATATCTGCATCATCATCATCATGATATCTGCATCATCATCATCATCATCATCATCATCATGATATCTTCATCATCATCATATCTTTATCATCATCATCATCATCATCATCGTCATCATGATATCATCATCATCATCATCATCAACATCTCATGATATCATCATCATCTCATGATATCATCATCATCATCATCATCATCATCATGATATCTTCATCATCATCATCATCATGATATCTTCATCATCATCATGATATCTTCTTCATCATCATCATCATCATCATGATATCATCATCATCATCATCATCATCATCATCATGATGATATCATCATCATCATCATGATATCTTCATCATCATCATCATCATCATGATATCTTCATCATCATCATCATCATCATCATCATCATCATCATGATATCATCATCATCATCATCATCATGATATCATCATCATCATCATCATCATGATATCTTCATCATCATCATCATCATCATCATCATCATCATCATCATCATGATATCTTCATCATCATCATCATGATATCTTCATCATCATCATCATCATCATCATCATGATATCTTCATCATCATCATCATCATCATCATCATCATCATCATCATATCTTCATTATCATCATCATCATCATCATCATCATGATATCTTCATCATCATCATCATCATCATCATATCTTCATCATCATCATGATATCATCATCATCTCACCATGCTATCATTATCATCATCATCATCATCATCATCATCATCATCTCATCATGATATCATCATCATCTAATCATGATATCATCTTCTCATCATGATATCATCATCATCATCTCATCATGATATCATCATCATCATCATCATCATCAATGATATCATCATCATCATCTCATCATGATATCATCATCATCATCTCATCATGATATCATCATCATCATCTCATCATGATATCATCATCATCATCATCATCATCAATGATATCATCATCATCATCTCATCATGATACCATCATCATCATCATCATCATCTCATCATGATATCATCATCATCATCATCATGATATCTTCTTCATCATGATATCTTCATCATCATCATCATCATCATCATCATCATCATCATCATCATCATCATCATCATGATATCTTCATCATCATCATCATCATCATCATCATCATGATATCTTCATCATCATCATCATCATCATCATCATGATATCTTCATCATCATCATAATCATGATATCTTCATCATCATCATCATCATTATGATTTCTTCATCATCATCATCATATCTTCATCATCATCATCATGATATCTTCATCATCATCATCATCATCATATCTTCATCATCATCATCATCATAATCATATCTTCTTCATCATCATCATCATCATCATCATCATGATATCTTCATCATCATCATCATCATCATGATATCTTCATCATCATCATCATAATCATCATGATATCTTCATCATCATCATCTCATAGTGATATCATCATCATCTCACCATGATATCATTATCATCATCATCATCATCATCTTATCATGATATCATCATCATCATCATCATCATCATCATCATCATATCATCATCTCATCATGATATCATCATCTCATATTGATATCATCACCATCATCTCATCATGATATCATCATAATCATCATCATCTCATCATGATATCATCATCATCATCATCATCATCATCATCATCATCATCATCATCCTGATATCATCATCATCATCATCTCATCATGATATCATCATCATCTCATCATGATATCATCATCATCATGATATCATCATGATATCATCATCATCTCATCATGATATCATCATCATCATGATATCATCATCATCATCTCATCATGATATCATCATCATCTCATCATGATATCATCATCATCTCATCATGATACCATCATCTCATCATGATATCATCATCTCATCATGATATCATCATCATCATCATCATCATACCATCATCTCATCATGATATCATCATCTCATCATGATATCATCATCATCATCATCATCATCATCATCTCATCATGATATCATCATCTCATCATGATATCATCATCATCATCTCATCATGATATCATCATCATCATCATCATGATATCATCATCATCATCATCTCATCATGATATCATCATCATAATCATCTCATGATATCATCATCTCATCATGATATCTTCATCATCATCATCATCATGATATCTTTATCATCATCATCATCATGATATCTTCATCATCATCATCATCATCATGATATCTTCATCATCATCATCATCATCATCATCATGATATCTTCATCATCATCATGATATCTTCATCATCATCATCATCATCATCGTCATCATGATATCATCATCATCATCATCATCATCTCATGATATCATCATCATCTCATGATATCATCATCATCATCATCATCATCATGATATCTTCATCATCATCATCATCATGATATCTTCATCATCATCATGATATCTTCATCATCATCATCATCATCATCATCATCATGATATCATCATCATCATCATCATCATCATCATCTCATCATGATATCATCATCATCATCATCATCATGATGATATCATCATCATCATCATCATCATGATATCATCATCATCATCATCATCATCATCATCATCATCATGATATCATCATCATCATCATCATCATGATATCTTCATCATCATCATCATCATCATCATCATCATGATATCATCATCATCATCATCATCATCATGATATCTTCATCATCATCATCATCATCATCATGATATCTTCATCATCATCATCATCATCATCATGATATCTTCATCATCATCATCATCATCATCATCATCATCATCATGATATCTTCATCATCATCATCATCATCATCATCATCATCATCATCATCATCATCATCATCATGATATCTTCATCATCATCATCATGATATCTTCATCATCATCATCATCATCATCATCATCATCATCATATCTTCATCATCATCATGATATCATCATCATCTCACCATGATATCATTATAATCATCATCATCATCATCAACATCATCTCATCATGATATCATCATCATCTAATCATGATATCATCATCTCATCATGATATCATCATCATCATCTCATCATGATATCATCATCATCATCTCATCATGATATCATCATCATCATCTCATCATGATATCATCATCATCATCTCATCATGATATCATCATCATCATCTCATCATGATATCATCATCATCATCATCATCATCAATGATATCATCATCATCATCTCATCATGATACCATCATCATCATCATCATCATCAATGATATCATCATCATCATCTCATCATGATACCATCATCATCATCATCATCATCATCATCTCATCATGATATCATCATCATTATTATCTCATCATGATATCATCATCATCATCTCATCATGATATCATCATCATCATCATCATCATCTCATCATGATATCATCATCATCATCTCATCATGATATCATCATCATCATCATCATCATCATCATGATATCATCATCATCATCATCATCATCATCATGATATCATCATCATCATCATCATCATCATGATATCATCATCATCATCATCATCATCATTATCTCATCATGATATCATCATCATCATCATCATGATATCTTCATCATCATCATCATCATCATCATCATGATATCTTCATCATCATCATCATCATCATCATCATCATCATCATGATATCTTCATCATCATCATCATCATCATCATCATCATCATCATCATCATGATATCTTCATCATCATCATCATCATCAATGATATCATCATCATCATCATCATCTCATCATGATATCATCATCATCATCATCTCATAATGATATCATCATCATCATCATCATCATCATCATCATCAATGATATCATCATCATCATCATCATCATCAATGATATCATCATCATCAGCATCATCATCAATGATATCATCATTATCATCATCATCTCATCATGATATCATCATCATCATCATCATCATCATCATCATCAATGATATCATCATAATCATCATCATCATCTCATCATGATATCATCATCATCATCATCATCATCTCATAATGATATCATCATCATCAATGATATCATCATCAATGATATCATCATCATCAGCATCATCATCAATGATATCTTCATCATCATCATCATCTCATCATGATATCATCATCATCATCATCATCATCAATGATATCATCATAATCATCATCATCATCTCATCATGATATCATCATCATCATCATCTCATAATGATATCATCATCATCATCATCATCATCATCTCATAATGATATCATCATCATCTCATCATGATATCATCATCATCTCATCATGATACCATCATCATCATGATATCATCATCATCTCATCATGATATCATCATCATCATCTCATCATGATATCATCATCATCATCTCATCATGATATCATCATCATCTCAACATGATATCATCATCATCTCATCATGATACTATCATCTCATCATGATATCATAATCTCATCATACTATCATCATCATCATCTCATGATATCATCATCACCATCATCATCATCATCTCATCATGATATCATCATCATCTCATCATGATATCATCATCATCTCATCATGATAACATCATGATATCATCATCATCATCTCATGATATCATCATCACCATCATCATCATCATCATCTCATCATGATATCATCATCATCTCATCATCATCATCATCATCATCATCATCATCATCATGATATCTTCATCATCATCATCATCATGATATCATCATCATCATCATCTCATGATATCATCATCATCATCATCTCATGATATCATCATCATCATCATCTCATGATATCATCATCATCATCATCATCATCATCATCATCATCATCATGATATCTTCATCATCATCATCATCATCATCATCATGATATCTTCATCATCATCATTATATCTTCATCATCATCATCATCATCATCATCAGCATGATATCTTCATCATCATCATCATCATCATCATGATATCTTCATCATCATCATCATCATCATCATCATGATATCTTCATCATCATCATCATGATATCATCATCATCATCTCATCATGATATCATCATCATCTCATCATGATATCATCATCATCATCATCATCATAATCATCATGATATCATCATCATCATCATCATCATGACATCATCATCATCATCATCATCATCATCATCTCATCATGATATCATCATCATCATCATCATCATCATCATCATCATCATCATCATCTCATCATGATATCATCATCATCATGATATCATCATCATCTCATCATGATATCATCATCATCTCATCATGATTTCTTCATCATCTCATCATGATATCATCATCATCATCATCATGATATCATCATCACCATCATATCTTCATCATCATCATCATCATCATCATCATCATGATATCATCATCATCATCATCATCATCATGATATCTTCATCATCATCATCATCATTGTCATCATGTCTTCATCATCATCATGATATCATCATCATCATCATCTCATCATGATATCATCATCATCTCATCATGATATCATCATCATCATCTCATCATGATATCATCATCATCATCTCATCATGATATCATCATCATCATCATCATCATCATCATCATCATCATCATCATCAATGATATCATCATCATCATCATCATCAATGATATCATCATCATCATCATCATCATCATCAATGATATCATCATCATCATCATCATCTCATGATATCATCATCTCATCATGATATCTTCATCATCATCATCATCATCATGATATCTGCATCATCATCATCATCATGATATCTGCATCATCATCATCATCATCATCATCATCATCGTCATCATGATATCATCATCATCATCATCATCATCAACATCTCATGATATCATCATCATCTCATGATATCATCATCATCATCATCATCATCATCATCATGATATCTTCATCATCATCATCATCATGATATCTTCATCATCATCATGATATCTTCTTCATCATCATCATCATCATCATAATATCATCATCATCATCATCATCATCATGATATCTTCATCATCATCATCATCATCATGATATCTTCATCATCATCATCATCATCATGATATCTTCATCATCATCATCATCATCATCATCATCATCATGATATCATCATCATCATCATCATCATGATATCATCATCATCATCATCATCATGATATCTTCATCATCATCATCATCATCATGATATCTTCATCATCATCATCATCATCATCATCATCATGATATCTTCATCATCATCATCATCATCATGATATCTTCATCATCATCATCATCATCATCATCATCATCATCATCATCATCATATCTTCATTATCATCATCATCATCATCATCATGATATCTTCATCATCATCATCATCATCATCATATCTTCATCATCATCATGATATCATCATCATCTCACCATGCTATCATTATCATCATCATCATCATCATCATCATCATCATCTCATCATGATATCATCATCATCTAATCATGATATCATCATCTCATCATGATATCATCATCATCATCTCATCATGATATCATCATCATCTCACCATGCTATCATTATCATCATCATCATCATCATCATCATCATCATCTCATCATGATATCATCATCATCTAATCATGATATCATCATCTCATCATGATATCATCATCTCATCATGATATCATCATCATCATCATCATCATCATCATCAATGATATCATCATCATCATCTCATCATGATATCATCATCATCATCTCATCATGGTATCATCATCATCATCTCATCATGATATCATCATCATCATCATCATCATTAATGATATCATCATCATCATCTCATCATGATACCATCATCATCATCATCTCATCATGATATCATCATCATCAACATCATGATATCTTCTTCATCATGATATCTTCATCATCATCATCATCATCATCATCATCATCATCATCATCATGATATCTTCATCATCATCATCATCATCATCATCATGATATCTTCATCATCATCATCATCATCATCATCATCATCATCATCATGATATCTTCATCATCATCATCATCATCATCATCATGATATCTTCATCATCATCATAATCATGATATCTTCATCATCATCATCATCATTATGATTTCTTCATCATCATCATCATCATATCTTCATCATCATCATCATGATATCTTCATCATCATCATCATCATCATATCTTCATCATCATCATCATCATCATCATATCTTCTTCATCATCATCATCATCATCATCATCATCATCATGATATCTTCATCATCATCATCATCATCATGATATCTTCATCATCATCATCATAATCATCATGATATCTTCATCATCATCATGATATCATCATCATCTCATAGTGATATCATCATCATCTCACCATGATATCATTATCATCATCATCATCATCATCTTATCATGATATCATCATCATCATCATCATCATCATATCATCATCTCATCATGATATCATCATCTCATATTGATATCATCACCATCATCTCATCATGATATCATCATAATCATCATCATCTCATCATGATATCATCATCATCATCATCATCATCATCCTGATATCATCATCATCATCATCTCATCATGATATCATCATCATCTCATCATGATATCATCATCATCATGATATCATCATCATCATGATATCATCATGATATCATCATCATCTCATCATGATATCATCATCATCATGATTTCATCATCATCATCTCATCATGATATCATCATCATCTCATCATGATATCATCATCATCTCATCATGATACCATCATCTCATCATGATATCATCATCTCATCATGATATCATCATCATCATCATCATCATACCATCATCTCATCATGATATCATCATCTCATCATGATATCATCATCATCATCATCATCATCTCATCATGATATCATCATCATCATCATCATGATATCATCATCATCATCATCTCATCATGATATCATCATCATAATCATCTCATGATATCATCATCTCATCATGATATCTTCATCATCATCTCATCATGATATCATCATCATCATCTCATCATGATATCATCATCATCATCATCATCATCAATGATATCATCATCATCATCTCATCATGATACCATCATCATCATCATCATCATCATCTCATCATGATATCATCATCATCATCATCATGATATCTTCTTCATCATGATATCTTCATCATCATCATCATCATCATCATCATCATCATCATCATCATCATTATGATATCTTCATCATCATCATCATCATCATCATGATATCTTCATCATCATCATCATCATCATCATCATGATATCTTCATCATCATCATAATCATGATATCTTCATCATCATCATCATCATTATGATTTCTTCATCATCATCATCATATCTTCATCATCATCATCATGATATCTTCATCATCATCATCATCATCATCATATCTTCATCATCATCATCATCATCATCATATCTTCTTCATCATCATCATCATCATCATCATCATCATGATATCTTCATCATCATCATCATCATCATGATATCTTCATCATCATCATCATAATCATCATGATATCTTCATCATCATCATGATATCATCATCATCTCATAGTGATATCATCATCATCTCACCATGATATCATTATCATCATCATCATCATCATCTTATCATGATATCATCATCATCATCATCATCATCATCATCATCATCATCATCATATCATCATCTCATCATGATATCATCATCTCATATTGATATCATCACCATCATCTCATCATGATATCATCATAATCATCATCATCTCATCATGATATCATCATCATCATCATCATCATCATCATCATCCTGATATCATCATCATCATCATCTCATCATGATATCATCATCATCTCATCATGATATCATCATCATCATGATATCATCATCATCATGATATCATCATGATATCATCATCATCTCATCATGATATCATCATCATCATGATATCATCATCATCATCTCATCATGATATCATCATCATCTCATCATGATATCATCATCATCTCATCATGATACCATCATCTCATCATGATATCATCATCTCATCATGATATCATCATCATCATCATCATCATACCATCATCTCATCATGATATCATCATCTCATCATGATATCATCATCATCATCATCATCATCATCATCTCATCATGATATCATCATCTCATCATGATATCATCATCATCATCTCATCATGATATCATCATCATCATCATCATGATATCATCATCATCATCATCTCATCATGATATCATCATCATAATCATCTCATGATATCATCATCTCATCATGATATCTTCATCATCATCATCATCATGATATCTTCATCATCATCATCATCATGATATCTTCATCATCATCATCATCATCATGATATCTTCATCATCATCATCATCATCATCATCATCATGATATCTTCATCATCATCATGATATCTTCATCATCATCATCATCATCGTCATCATGATATCATCATCATCATCATCTCATGATATCATCATCATCTCATGATATCATCATCATCATCATCATCATCATGATATCTTCATCATCATCATCATCATGATATCTTCATCATCATCATGATATCTTCATCATCATCTCATCATGATATCATCATCATCATCTCATCATGATATCATCATCATCATCATCATCATCAATGATATCATCATCATCATCTCATCATGATACCATCATCATCATCATCATCTCATCATGATATCATCATCATCATCATCATGATATCTTCTTCATCATGATATCTTCATCATCATCATCATCATCATCATCATCATCATCATCATCATCATGATATCTTCATCATCATCATCATCATCATCATCATCATGATATCTTCATCATCATCATCATCATCATCATGATATCTTCATCATCATCATCATCATTATGATTTCTTCATCATCATCATCATCATCATCATGATATCTTCATCATCATCATCATCATCATATCTTCATCATCATCATCATCATCATCATATCTTCTTCATCATCATCATCATCATCATATCTTCTTCATCATCATCATCATCATCATCATCATCATCATGATATCTTCATCATCATCATCATCATCATGATATCTTCATCATCATCATCATAATCATCATGATATCTTCATCATCATCATCATAATCATCATGATATCTTCATCATCATCATGATATCATCATCATCTCATAGTGATATCATCATCATCTCACCATGATATCATTATCATCATCATCATCATCATCATCTTATCATGATATCATCATCATCATCATCATCATCATCATCATCATATCATCATCTCATCATGATATCATCATCTCATATTGATATCATCACCATCATCTCATCATGATATCATCATAATCATCATCATCTCATCATGATATCATCATCATCATCATCATCATCATCATCCTGATATCATCATCATCATCATCTCATCATGATATCATCATCATCTCATCATGATATCATCATCATCATGATATCATCATCATCATGATATCATCATGATATCATCATCATCTCATCATGATATCATCATCATCATGATATCATCATCATCATCTCATCATGATATCATCATCATCTCATCATGATATCATCATCATCTCATCATGATACCATCATCTCATCATGATATCATCATCTCATCATGATATCATCATCATCATCATCATCATACCATCATCTCATCATGATATCATCATCTCATCATGATATCATCATCATCATCATCATCATCATCTCATCATGATATCATCATCTCATCATGATATCATCATCATCATCTCATCATGATATCATCATCATCATCATCATGATATCATCATCATCATCATCTCATCATGATATCATCATCATAATCATCTCATGATATCATCATCTCATCATGATATCTTCATCATCATCATCATCATGATATCTTCATCATCATCATCATCATGATATCTTCATCATCATCATCATCATCATGATATCTTCATCATCATCATCATCATCATCATCATGATATCTTCATCATCATCATGATATCTTCATCATCATCATCATCATCATCGTCATCATGATATCATCATCATCATCATCATCATCTCATGATATCATCATCATCATCATCATCATCATGATATCTTCATCATCATCATCATCATGATATCTTCATCATCATCATGATATCTTCATCATCATCTCATCATGATATCATCATCATCATCTCATCATGATATCATCATCATCATCATCATCATCA
This sequence comes from Pelodytes ibericus, assembly GCA_036172795.1. Lineage (NCBI taxonomy): Eukaryota > Metazoa > Chordata > Amphibia > Anura > Pelodytidae > Pelodytes > Pelodytes ibericus. The sequence goes on from JAYKOZ010000084.1 coordinate 108,947, forward strand.
ATGATATCATCATCATCATCTCATCATGATACCATCATCATCATCATCATCATCTCATCATGATATCATCATCATCATCATCATGATATCTTCTTCATCATGATATCTTCATCATCATCATCATCATCATCATCATCATCATCATCATCATCATCATCATCATCATCATCATCATCATCATCATCATCATCATCATCATGATATCTTCATCATCATCATCATCATCATCATCATCATGATATCTTCATCATCATCATCATCATCATCATGATATCTTCATCATCATCATCATCATTATGATTTCTTCATCATCATCATCATCATCATGATATCTTCATCATCATCATCATCATCATCATATCTTCATCATCATCATCATCATCATCATCATATCTTCTTCATCATCATCATCATCATCATCATATCTTCTTCATCATCATCATCATCATCATCATCATCATCATCATCATCATCATGATATCTTCATCATCATCATCATCATCATGATATCTTCATCATCATCATCATAATCATCATGATATCTTCATCATCATCATCATCATCATCATCATCATCATCATCATCATCATCATGATATCTTCATCATCATCATCATCATCATGATATCTTCATCATCATCATCATAATCATCATGATATCTTCATCATCATCATCATAATCATCATGATATCTTCATCATCATCTCATAGTGATATCATCATCATCTCACCATGATATCATTATCATCATCATCATCATCTTATCATGATATCATCATCATCATCATCATCATCATCATCATCATATCATCATCTCATCATGATATCATCATCTCATATTGATATCATCACCATCATCTCATCATGATATCATCATAATCATCATCATCTCATCATGATATCATCATCATCATCATCATCATCATCATCCTGATATCATCATCATCATCATCTCATCATGATATCATCATCATCTCATCATGATATCATCATCATCATGATATCATCATCATCATGATATCATCATGATATCATCATCATCTCATCATGATATCATCATCATCATGATATCATCATCATCATCTCATCATGATATCATCATCATCTCATCATGATATCATCATCATCTCATCATGATACCATCATCTCATCATGATATCATCATCATCATCATCATCATACCATCATCTCATCATGATATCATCATCTCATCATGATATCATCATCATCATCATCATCATCATCTCATCATGATATCATCATCTCATCATGATATCATCATCATCATCTCATCATGATATCATCATCATCATCATCATGATATCATCATCATCATCATCTCATCATGATATCATCATCATAATCATCTCATGATATCATCATCTCATCATGATATCTTCATCATCATCATCATCATGATATCTTCATCATCATCATCATCATGATATCTTCATCATCATCATCATCATCATGATATCTTCATCATCATCATCATCATCATCATCATGATATCTTCATCATCATCATGATATCTTCATCATCATCATCATCATCATCGTCATCATGATATCATCATCATCATCATCATCATCTCATGATATCATCATCATCTCATGATATCATCATCATCATCATCATGATATCTTCATCATCATCATCATCATGATATCTTCATCATCATCATGATATCTTCATCATCATCATCATCATCATCATCATGATATCTTCATCATCATCATCATCATCATCATCTCATCATGATATCATCATCATCATCATCATCATGATGATATCATCATCATCATCATCATCATGATATCATCATCATCATCATCATCATCATCATGATATCATCATCATCATCATCATGATATCATCATCATCATCATGATATCATCATCATCATCATCTCATCATGATATCATCATCATCATCATCATCATGATGATATCATCATCATCATCATCATCATGATATCTTCATCATCATCATCATCATCATGATATCATCATCATCATCATCATCATCATGATATCTTCATCATCATCATCATCATCATCATGATATCTTCATCATCATCATCATCATCATCATCATGATATCTTCATCATCATCATCATCATCATGATATCTTCATCATCATCATCATCATCATCATCATCATCATCATCATCATCATCATGATATCTTCATCATCATCATCATCATCATCATCATCATCATCATCATCATCATCATCATCATCATATCTTCATTATCATCATCATCATCATCATGATATCTTCATCATCATCATCATCATCATCATGATATCTTCATCATCATCATCATCATCATCATCATCATCATCATCATCATCATCATCATCATCATATCTTCATCATCATCATGATATCATCATCATCTCACCATGATATCATTATCATCATCATCATCATCATCAACATCATCTCATCATGATATCATCATCATCTAATCATGATATCATCATCTCATCATGATATCATCATCATCATCTCATCATGATATCATCATCATCATCTCATCATGATATCATCATCATCATCTCATCATGATATCATCATCATCATCTCATCATGATATCATCATCATCATCATCTCATCATGATATCATCATCATCATCATCATCAATGATATCATCATCATCATCTCATCATGATACCATCATCATCATCATCATCATCAATGATATCATCATCATCATCTCATCATGATACCATCATCATCATCATCATCTCATCATGATATCATCATCATTATTATCTCATCATGATATCATCATCATCATCATCATCATCATCTCATCATGATATCATCATCATCATCTCATCATGATATCATCATCATCATCATCATCATCATCATGATATCATCATCATCATCATCATCATCATGATATCATCATCATCATCATCATCATTATCTCATCATGATATCATCATCATCATCATCATGATATCTTCATCATCATCATCATCATCATCATCATGATATCTTCATCATCATCATCATCATCATCATCATGATATCTTCATCATCATCATCATCATCATCATCATCATGATATCTTCATCATCATCATCATCATCATCATCATCATCATCATGATATCTTCATCATCATCATCATCATGATATCTTCATCATCATCATAATCATGATATCTTCATCATCATCATCATCATATCTTCATCATCATCATCATGATATCTTCATCATCATCATCATCATCATCATCATCATCATCATCATCATCATCATCATCATCATATCTTCATCATCATCATCATCATATCTTCATCTTCATCATCATCATCATCATCATCATGATATCTTCATCATCATCATCATCATCATGATATCTTCATCATCATCATCATAATCATCATGATATCTTCATCATCATCATGAAATCATCATCATCTCATAGTGATATCATCATCATCTCACCATGATATCATTATCATCATCATCATCATCTTATCATGATATCATCATCATCATCATCATCATATCATCATCTCATCATGATATCATCATCTCATCATGATATCATCACCATCATCTCATCATGATATCATCATCATCATCATCTCATCATGATATCATCATCATCATCATCATCATCCTATCATCATCATCATCATCTCATCCTGATATCATCATCATCATCATCATCATCATCATCATCATCATATCATCATCATCATCATCATCTCATCATGATATCATTATCATCATCACCATCATCATCATCTCATCATGATATCATCATCATCATCTCATGATATCATCATCTCATCATGATATCATCATCATCATCATCATCATGATATCTTCATCATCATCATCATCTTCATCATCATCATGATATCTTCATCATCATCATGATATCTTCATCATCATCATGATATCTTCATCATCATCATCATCTTCATCATCATCATGATATCTTCATCATCATCATGATATCTTCATCATCATCATGATATCTTCATCATCATCATCATCATCATGATATCTTCATCATCATCATGATATCTTCACCATCATCATCATCATCATGATATCTTCATCATCATCATCATCATCATCATCATCATCTCATCATGATATCATCATCATCATCATCATCATCATCATCATCATCTCATCATGATATCATCATCATCATCATCATCATCATCATCTCATCATGATATCATCATCATCTCATCATGATATCATCATCATCATCGTGATATCTTCATCATCATCATCATCATCATGATATCTTCATCATCATCATCATCATCATCATCATATCTTCATCATCATCATCATATCTTCATCATCATCATCATCATCATCATCATCATCATCATCATCATCATCATCATCATGATATCTTCATCATCATCATCATCATCATCATCATCATGATATCTTCATCATCATCATAATCATGATATCTTCATCATCATCATTATGATTTCTTCATCATCATCATCATATCTTCATCATCATCATCATGATATCTTCATCATCATCATTATCATCATCATATCTTCATCATCATCATCATCATCATCATATCTTCTTCATCATCATCATCATCATCATCATGATATCTTCATCATCATCATCATAATCATCATGATATCTTCATCATCATCATGATATCATCATCATCTCATAGTGATATCATCATCATCTCACCATGATATCATTATCATCATCATCATCATCATCTTATCATGATATCATCATCATCATCATCATCATATCATCATCTCATCATGATATCATCATCTCATATTGATATCATCACCATCATCTCATCATGATATCATCATAATCATCATCATCTCATCATGATATCATCATCATCATCATCATCATCATCATCATCATCATCCTGATATCATCATCATCATCATCTCATCATGATATCATCATCATCTCATCATGATATCATCATCATCTCATCATGATATCATCATCATCATGATATCATCATCATCATGATATCATCATCATCATGATATCATCATCTTCTCATCATGATATCATCATCATCATGATATCATCATCATCTCATCATGATATCATCATCATCTCATCATGATATCATCATCATCTCATCATGATACCATCATCTCATCATGATATCATCATCTCATCATGATATCATCATCATCATCTCATCATGATATCATCATCATCATCTCATCATGATATCATCATCATCATCTCATCATGATATCATCATCATCATCTCATCATGATATCATCATCATCATCATCATCATCAATGATATCATCATCATCATCTCATCATGATAATCATGATACCATCATCATCATCATCATCATCATGAATGATATCATCATCATCATCTCATCATGATACCATCATCATCATCATCATCTCATCATGATATCATCATCATTATCATCTCATCATGATATCATCACCATCATCTCATCATGATATCATCATCATCATCATCATCATCTCATCATGATATCATCATCATCATCTCATCATGATATCATCATCATCATCATCATCATCATCATGATATCATCATCATCATCATCATCATCATCATCTCATCATGATATCATCATCATCATCATCATCATCATGATATCATCATCATCATCATCATCATCATGATATCATCATCATCATCATCATCATCATCATCATCATCATCTCATCATGATATCATCATCATCATCATCATGATATCTTCATCATCATCATCATCATCATCATGATATCTTCATCATCATGATATCTTCATCATCATCATCATGATATCTTCATCATCATGATATCTTCATCATCATCATCATCATCATCATCATCATCATCATGATATCTTCATCATCATCATCATCATCATCATCATCATCATCATGATATGTTCATCATCATCATCATCATGATATCTTCATCATCATCATAATCATGATATCTTCATCATCATCATCATGATATCTTCATCATCATCATCATCATCATCATCATCATCATCATCATATCTTCATCATCATCATCATCATCATCATATCTTCATCTTCATCATCATCATCATCATCATCATCATCATCATCATCATGATATCTTCATCATCATCATCATCATGATATCTTCATCATCATCATCATAATCATCATGATATCTTCATCATCATCATGATATCATCATCATCTCATAGTGATATCATCATCATCTCACCATGATATCATTATCATCATCTCATCATGATATCATCATCATCATCTCATCATGATATCATCATCATCATCTCATCATGATATCATCATCATCATGATCATCATCAATGATATCATCATCATCTCATCATGATACCATCATCATCATCATCATCATCATCATCAATGATATCATCATCATCATCTCATCATGATACCATCATCATCATCATCATCATCATCATCATCATCTCATCATGATATCATCATCATTATCATCTCATCATGATATCATCACCATCATCTCATCATGATATCATCATCATCATCTTCATCATCATCTCATCATGATATCATCATCATCATCTCATCATGATATCATCATCATCATCATCATCATCATGATATCATCATCATCATCATCATCATCATCATGATATCATCATCATCATCATCATCATCATCTCATCATGATATCATCATCATCATCATCATGATATCTTCATCATCATCATCATCATCATCATCATGATATCTTCATCATCATGATATCTTCATCATCATCATCATCATCATCATCATCATCATCATCATCATCATCATGATATCTTCATCATCATCATCATCATCATCATCATCATCATGATATCTTCATCATCATCATCATCATGATATCTTCATCATCATCATAATCATGATATCTTCATCATCATCATCATGATATCTTCATCATCATCATCATCATCATCATCATCATCATCATATCTTCATCATCATCATCATCATATCTTCATCTTCATCATCATCATCATCATCATCATCATCATCATGATATCTTCATCATCATCATCATCATCATGATATCTTCATCATCATCATCATAATCATCATGATATCTTCATCATCATCATGATATCATCATCATCTCATAGTGATATCATCATCATCTCACCATGATATCATTATCATCATCATCATCTTATCATGATATCATCATCATCATCATCATCATCATATCATCATCTCATCATGATATCATCATCTCATCATGATATCATCACCATCATCTCATCATGATATCATCATCATCATCATCTCATCATGATATCATCATCATCATCATCATCATCCTATCATCATCATCATCATCATCATCTCATCCTGATATCATCATCATCATCATCATCATCATCATCATCTCATCATCATCATCATCATCTCATCATGATATCATTATCATCATAACCATCATCATCATCTCATCATGATATCATCATCATCATCTCATGATATCATCATCTCATCATGATATCATCATCATCATCATCATCATGATATCTTCATCATCATCATCATCTTCATCATCATCATGATATCTTCATCATCATCATGATATCTTCATCATCATCATGATATCTTCATCATCATCATCATCTTCATCATCATCATGATATCTTCATCATCATCATGATATCTTCATCATCATCATGATATCTTCATCATCATCATCATCATCATGCTATCTTCATCATCATCATGATATCTTCACCATCATCATCATCATCATGATATCTTCATCATCATCATCATCATCATCATCATCTCATCATGATATCATCATCATCATCATCATCATCATCATCATCTCATCATGATATCATCATCATCATCATCATCATCATCTCATCATGATATCATCATCATCTCATCATGATATCATCATCATCATCGTGATATCTTCATCATCATCATCATCATGATATCTTCATCATCATCATCATCATCATCATCATATCTTCATCATCATCATCATATCTTCATCATCATCATCATCATCATCATCATCATCATCATCATCATCATATCTTCATCATCATCATGATATCATCATCATCATCTCATCATGATATCATCATCATCTCATCATGATATCATCATCTCATCATGATATCATCATCATCATCTCATCATGATATCATCATCATCATCATCATCAATGATATCATCATCATCATCATCATCATCTCATAATGATATCATCATCATCATCATCATCATCATCTCATAATGATATCATCATCATCATCATGATCTCATCATCACATCATCATCATCATCATCATCATCATCATCTCATGATATCATCATCATCTCATGATATCATCATCATCATCATCATCAATGATATCATCATCATCAATGATATCATCATCATCAGCATAATCATCAATTATATCATCATCATCATCTCATGATATCATCATCATAATCATCATCTCATCATGATATCATCATCATCATCATCATCATCATCAACATCATCATCT
>JAYKOZ010000084.1:137500-140000 GCA_036172795.1 Pelodytes ibericus
ATCATGATATCATCATCATCATCATCATCATCATCATCATCTCACGATGATATCATCATCATCATCATTATCATCATGATATCTTCATCATCATCATCATCATCATCATCATGATATCTTCATCATCATCATCATCATGATATCTTCATCATCATCATCATCATCATCATCATATCTTCATCATCATCATGATATCATCATCATCATCATCATCATCATCATCATCTTATCATGATATCATCATCATCATCTCATCATGATATCATCTAATCATGATATCATCATCTCATCATAATATCATCATCTCATCATGATATCATCATCATCATCATCATCATCATCTCATCATGATATCATCATCATCATCATCATCATCGTCATCATCATCGTCATCATGATATCATCATCATCATCATCGTCATCATCATCGTCATCATGATATCATTATCATCATCATCATCATCATCGAATCATGATATCATCATCATCATCATCGAATCATGATATCATCATCATCATCATCATCATCATCATCATCATCTCATAATGATATCATCATCATCATCATCTCATAATGATATCATCATCATCATCATCATCATCAATGATATCATCATCATCATCATCATCTCATCATGATAACATCATCATCATCATCATCTCATCATGATATCATCATCATCATCATCATCATCATCATCTCATAATGATATCATCATCATCTCATCATGATATCATCATCATCATCATCATCTCATCATGATAGCATCATCATCTCATCATGATATCATCATCATCATGATATCATCTCATCATGATATCATCATCATCTCATCATGATATCATCATCATCATGATATCATCATCATCATCTCATCATGATATCATCATCATCATCTCATCATGATATCATCATCATCATCATATCATCATCATCATCTCATCATGATATCATCATCATCATCTCATCATGATATCATCATCATCTCATCATGATATCATCATCATCTCATCATGATATCATCGTCATCTCATCATGATACCATCATCTCATCATGATATCATCATCTCATCATACTATCATCATCATCATCATCTCATAATGATATCATCATCATCATCATCATCTCATCATGATATCATCATCATCTCATCATGATACCATCAACTCATCATGATATCATCATCTCATCATACTATCATCATCATCATCATCATCATCTCATCATGATATCATCATCATCATCATCATCATCTCATCATGATATCATCATCATCTCATCATGATATCATCACTATCATCTCATCATGATATCATCATCATCTCATCATGATATCATCATCTCATCATGATATCATCATCATCATCATCATCATCATCATCTCATCCTGATATCATCATCATCATCTCATCATGATATCATCATCATCATCTCATGAAATCATCATCTCATCATGATATCATCATCATAATCATCATCATCATGATATCTTCATCATCATGATATCTTCATCATCATCATCATCATCATCATGATATCTTCATCATCATCATGATATCTTCATCATCATCATGATATCTTCATCATCATCATCTCATGATATCATCATCTCATCATGATATCATCATCATCATGATGTCTTCTCATCATCATCATCATGATATCATCATCATCATCATCATGATATCATCATCATCATCATCATCATCATCTCATCATGATATCATCATCATCATTTCATGATATCATCATCATCATCCCATCATGATATCATCATCATCATCATCCCATCATGATATCATCATCATCTCATGATATCATCATCATCATCATCATCATCATCATCATCATCATCATCATCATCATCATCATCATCATCATCATCATCATCATCATGATATCTTCATTATCATCATCATCATCATCATCATCATGATATCATCATCATCATCATCATCATCATCATCATCATCATCATCATCTCATCATGATATCATCATCATCATCATCATCATCATCATCATCTCATCATGATATCATCATCATCTCATCATGATATCATCACTATCATCTCATCATGATATCATCATCATCTCATCATGATATCATCATCATCATCATCTCATCATTATATCATCATTTCATCATGATATCATCATCTCATCATGATATCCTCATCATCATCATCATCATCTCATCCTGATATCATCATCATCATCATCTCATCCTGATATCATCATCATCATCATCTCATGATATCATCATCTCATCATGATATCATCATCATGATATCTTCATCATCATCATGATATCTTCATCATCATCATGATATCTTCATCATCATCATGATATCTTCATCATCATCATGATATCTTCATCATCATCATCATCATCATCATCATCATCATGATATCTTCATCATCATCATGATATCTTCATCATCATCATCATCTCATGATATCATCATCTCATCATGATATCATCATCATCATCATCAT
>JAYKOZ010000084.1:155000-157500 GCA_036172795.1 Pelodytes ibericus
TCTCATCATGATATCTTCATCATCATCATCATGATATCATCATCATCATCTCATAATGATATCATCATCATCTCAGCATGATATCATCATCATCATGATATCATCATCATCATCTCATCATGATATCATCATCATCTCATCATGATATCTTCATCATCATCATCATGATATCATCATCATCATCTCATCATGATATCATCATCATCTCATCATGATATCATCATCATAATCATCATGATATCATCATCATCATCATCATCATGATATCATCATCATCATCATGATATCATCATCATCATCATGATATCTTCTTCATCATCATCATCATCATCATCATCATGATATCTTCATCATCATCATCATCATCATCATCATCATCATGATATCTTCATCATCATCATCATCATCATGATATCTTCATCATCATCATCATGATATCTTCATCATCATCATCATCATCATGATATCTTCATCATCATCATCATCATCATCATCATCATCATCATGATATCTTCATCATCATCATCATCATCATATCTTCATCATCATCATGATATCATCATCATCTCATCATGATATCATCATCATCTCAGCATAATATCATCATCATCATGATATCATCATCATCATCTCATCATGATATCATCATCATCTCATCATGATATCTTCATCATCATCATCGTGATATCATCATCATCATCTCATCATGATATCATCATCATCTCATCATGATATCATCATCATAATCATCATGATATCATCATCATCATCATCATCATGATATCATCATCATCATCATGATATCATCATCATCATCATGATATCTTCTTCATCATCATCATCATCATCATCATCATCATGATATCTTCATCATCATCATCATCATCATCATCATCATCATCATCATCATCATCATGATATCTTCATCATCATCATCATCATGATATCTTCATCATCATCATCATGATATCTTCATCATCATCATCATCATCATGATATCTTCATCATCATCATCATCATCATCATCATCATCATCATGATATCTTCATCATCATCATCATCATCATCATCATATCTTCATCATCATCATGATATCATCATCATCTCATCATGATATCATCATCATCATCATCATCATCTCATCATGATATCATCATCATCATGATATCATCATCTCATCATGATATCATCATCATCTCATCATGATATCATCATCATCTCATCATGATATCTTCATCATCTCATCATGATATCTTCATCATCATCATCATCATGATATCATCATCATCATCTCATCATGATATCATCATCATCTCATCATGATATCATCATAATCATCATGATATCATCATCATCATCATCATCATGATATCATCATCATCATCTCATCATGATATCATCATCATCATCTCATCATGATATCATCATCATCTCATCATGATATCATCATCATCTCATCATGATATCATCATCATCATCATCATCATCATCATCATCATCATCATCATATCATCATGATATCATCATCATCTCATCATGATATCATCATCATCTCATCATGATATCATCATCATCATCATCATCATCTCATCATGATATCATCATCATCATGATATCATCATCATCATCTCATCATGATATCATCATCATCTCATCATGATATCATCATCATCTCATCATGATATCTTCATCATCATCATCATCATGATATCATCATCATCATCTCATCATGATATCATCATCATCATCTCATCATGATATCATCATCATCTCATCATGATATCATCATAATCATCATGATATCATCATCATCATCATCATCATGATATCTTCATCATCATCATCCTCATCATGATATCATCATCATCATCATCATGATATCATCATCATCATCATCATCATGATATCTTGATCATCATCATCATCATCATCATGATATCTTCATCATCATCATCATCATCATGATATCTTCATCATCATCATCATCATCATCATCATGATATCTTCATCATCATCATCATCATCATGATATCTTCATCATCATCATCATCATCATCATCATCATCATCATGATATCTTCATCATCATCATCATCATCATCATGATATCTTCATCATCATCATCATCATCATGATATCTTCATCATCATCATCATCATCATCATCATCATCATGATATCTTCATCATCATCATCATCATGATATCTTGATCATCAACATCATCATCATGATATCTTCATCATCATCATCATCATCATCATATCTTCATCATCATCATGATATCATCATCATCAATATCATCATGATATCATCATCGTCTCATCATGATATCATCATCTCATCATGATATCATCATCATCATCTCATCATGATATCATCATCATCATCATCAATATCATCATCATCATCATCATCTCATCATGATATCATCATCATCATCTCATAATGATATCATCATCATCATCATCATCATCATCATCAATGATATCATCATCATCATC
>JAYKOZ010000084.1:162500-170000 GCA_036172795.1 Pelodytes ibericus
ATCTTCATCATCATCATCATCATCATCTCATCATGATATCATCATCATCATGATATCATAATCATCTCATCATGATATCATCATCATCATCATCTCATCATGATATCATCATCATCTCATCATGATATCATCATCTCATCATGATAACATCATCATCATCTCATCATGATATCTTCATCATCATCATCATCATCATCATCATGATATCTTCATCATCATCATCATCATCATCATCATCATCATGATATCTTCATCATCATCATCATCATGATATCTTCATCATCATCATCATCATCATCATCATATCTTCATCATCATCATCATCATCATCATCATATCTTCATCATCATCATCATCATCATCATCATCATGATATCTTCATCATCATCATCATCATCATGATATCTTCATCATCATCATCATCATCATCATCATCATGATATCTTCTTCATCATCATCATCATCATCATCATCATCATATCTTCATCATCATCATGATATCATCATCATCATCTCATCATGATATCATCATCATCTCATCATGATATCATCATCTCATCATGATATCATCATCATCATCTCATCATGATATCATCATCATCATCATCAATGATATCATCATCATCATCATCTCATCATGATATCATCATCATCATCTCATAATGATATCATCATCTCATCATGATATCATCATCATCATGATATCTTCATCATCATCATCATCATGATATCTTCATCATCATCATGATATATTCATCATCATAATGATATCTTCATCATCATCATCATCATGATATCATCATCATCATCATCATGATATCTTCATCATCATCATCATCATCATGATATCTTCATCATCATCATCATCATCATCATCATCATCATGATATCTTCATCATCATCATCATCATGATATCATCATCATCATCTCATCATGATATCATCATCATCTCATCATGATATCATCATCATCATCATCATCATCATAATCATCATGATATCATCATCATCATCATGACATCATCATCATCATCATCATGATATCATCATCATCATCATCATCATCATCATCATCATCATCATCATCATCTCATCATGATATCATCATCATCATCATCTCATCATGATATCATCATCATCATGATATCATCATCATCATGATATCATCATCATCTCATCATGATATCATCATCATCTCATCATGATATCATCATCATCTCATCATGATATCATTATCATAATCATCATGATATCATCATCATCATCATCATCATCATGATATCTTCATCATCATCATCATCATCATGATATCTTCATCATCATCATCATCATCATGATATCTTCATCATCATCATGATATCATCATCATCATCTCATCATGATATCATCATCATCTCATCATGATATCATCATCATCATCATCATCATAATCATCATGATATCATCATCATCATCATCATCATCATGACATCATCATCATCATCATGATATCTTCATCATCATCATCATCATCATCATCATCATCATCATCATCATGATATCATCATCATCATCATCATCATCATCATCATCATCATCATCTCATCATGATATCATCATCATCATGATATCATCATCATCATCATCATCATCATCTCATCATGATATCATCATCATCATCATCATATCATTATGATATCATCATTATCTCATCATGATATCTTCATCATCATCATCATGATCTCCTCATGATATCATCATCATCATGATATCATAATCATCTCATCATGATATCATCATCATCATCATCTCATCATGATATCATCATCATCTCATCATGATATCATCATCTCATCATGATAACATCATCATCATCATCTCATCATGATATCTTCATCATCATCATCATCATCATCATCTCATCATGATATCATCATCATCATGATATCATAATCATCTCATCATGATATCATCATCATCATCATCTCATCATGATATCATCATCATCTCATCATGATATCATCATCTCATCATGATAACATCATCATCATCTCATCATGATATCTTCATCATCATCATCATCATCATCATCATGATATCTTCATCATCATCATCATCATCATCATCATCATGATATCTTCATCATCATCATCATCATGATATCTTCATCATCATCATCATCATCATCATCATATCTTCATCATCATCATCATCAATCATCATCATCATCATATCTTCATCATCATCATCATCATCATCATCATCATGATATCTTCATCATCATCATCATCATCATCATGATATCTTCATCATCATCATCATCATCATCATCATGATATCTTCTTCATCATCATCATCATCATCATCATCATCATATCTTCATCATCATCATGATATCATCATCATCATCTCATCATGATATCATCATCATCTCATCATGATATCATCATCTCATCATGATATCATCATCATCATCTCATCATGATATCATCATCATCATCATCAATGATATCATCATCATCATCATCTCATCATGATATCATCATCATCATCTCATAATGATATCATCATCATCATCATCATCATCATCAATGATATCATCATCATCATCATCATCAATGATATCATCATCATCAGCATCATCATCAATGATATCATCATCATCATCATCATCATCATAATCATCTCATCATGATATCATCATCATCATCATCAATGATATCATCATAATCATCATCATCATCATCTCATCATGATATCATCATCATCTCATCATGATATCATCATCATCTCATCATGATACCATCATCATCATGATATCATCATCATCATCTCATCATGATATCATCATCATCATCTCATCATGATATCATCATCATCTCATCATCATCATCAATGATATCATCATCATCATCATCATCATCATCATCATCATCAATGATATCATCATCATCATCATCATCAATGATATCATCATCATCATCATCATCAATGATATCATCATCATCATCATCAATGATATCATCATCATCATCATCATCATCATCAATGATATCATCATCATCATCATCATTATCATCAATGATATCATCATCATCATCATCATCATCAATGATATCATCATCATCATCATCAATGATATCATCATCATCATCATCATCATCAATGATATCATCATCATCATCATCATCATCATCATCATCAATGATATCATCATCATCATCATCTCATCATGATATCATCATCATCATCATCTCATCATGATATCATCATCATCATCATCATCATCTCATCATGATATCATCATCATCATGATATCTTCATCATCATCATCATCATCTTCTTCATCATCATCATGATATCATGATATCATCATCATCATCATCTCATAATGATATCATCATCATCATCATCATCATCATCATCATCATCAATGATATCATCATCATCATCATCATCATCAATGATATCATCATCATCATCATCATCATCAATGATATCATCATCATCATCATCATCATCATCATCAATGATATCATCATCATCATCATCATCATCAATGATATCATCATCATCATCATCTCATCATTATATCATCATCATCATCATCATGATATCATCATCATCATCATCATCATCATCATCATCTCATAATGATATCATCATCATCTCATCATGATATCATCATCATCATCATCATCATCATCATCTCATCATGATATCATCATCATCTCATCATGATATCATCATCATCATCTCATCATGATATCATCATCATCATGATATCATCATCATCATCATCTCATCATGATATCATCATCATCTCATCATGATATCTTCATCATCATCATCATGATATCATCATCATCATCTCATCATGATATCATCATCATCTCATCATGATATCATCATCATCATGATATCATCATCATCATCTCATCATGATATCATCATCATCTCATCATGATATCTTCATCATCATCATCATGATATCATCATCATCATCATCTCATCATGATATCATCATCATCTCATCATGATATCATCATCATAATCATCATGATATCATCATCATCATCATCATCATGATATCATCATCATCATCATCATCATGATATCATCATCATCATCATCATGATATCTTCATCATCATCATCATCATCATATCATCATCATCATCATCATCATGATATCTTCATCATCATCATCATCATCATCATCATCATCATCATCATCATCATCATGATATCTTCATCATCATCATCATCATCATCATGATATCTTCATCATCATCATCATCATCATCATCATGATATCTTCATCATCATCATCATCATGATATCTTCATCATCATCATCATGATATCTTCATCATCATCATCATCATCATCATGATATCTTCATCATCATCATCATCATCATCATCATCATCATATCTTCATCATCATCATGATATCATCATCATCATCTCATCATGATATCATCATCATCTCATCATGATATCATCATCTCATCATGATATCATCATCATCATCTCATCATGATATCATCATCATCATCATCATCAATGATATCATCATCATCATCATCATGATATCTTCATCATCATCATCATCATCATCATCATCATCATCATCATCATCAATGATATCATCATCATCATCATCATCATGATATCTTCATCATCATCATCATCATCATCATCATGATATCTTCATCATCATTATCATCATCATCATATCTTCATCATCATCATCATCATCATGATATCTTCATCATCATCATCATCATCATCATGATATCTTCATCATCATCATCATCATCATCATGATATCTTCATCATCATCATCATCATCATCATCATATCTTCATCATCATCATCATCATCATGATATCTTCATCATCATCATCATCATCATCATGATATCTTCATCATCATCATCATCATCATCATCATCATATCTTCATCATCATCATGATATCATCATCATCATCTCATCATGATATCATCATCATCTCATCATGATATCATCATCTCATCATGATATCATCATCATCATCTCATCATGATATCATCATCATCATCATCAATGATATCATCATCATCATCATCATCTCATCATGATATCATCATCATCATCTCATAATGATATCATCATCATCATCAATGATATCATCATCATCATCATCATCAATGATATCATCATCATCAGCATCATCATCAATGATATCATCATCATCATCATAATCATCTCATCATGATATCATCATCATCATCATCATCATCAATGATATCATCATAATCATCATCATCATCTCATCATGATATCATCATCTCATCATGATACCATCATCATCATGATATCATCATCATCATCTCATCATGATATCATCATCATCATCTCATCATGATATCATCATCATCTCATCATGATACCATCATCTCATCATGATATCATCATACTATCATCATCATCATCATCATCATCATCATCATCATCATCATCATCATCATCATCATCTCATCATGATATCATCATGATATCATCATCATCATCATCATCATCATCATCATCATCATCTCATGATATCATCATCACCATCATCATCATCTCATCATGATATCATCATCACCGTCATCATCATCTCATCATGATATCATCATCATCTCATCATGATATCATCATCATCATGATATCTTCATCATCATCATCATCATCATCATGATATCTTCATCATCATCATGATATATTCATCATCATCATGATATCTTCATCATCATCATCATCATGATATCATCATCATCATCATCATGATATCTTCATCATCATCATCATCATCATGATATCTTCATCATCATCATCATCATCATCATCATCATGATATCATCATCATCATCATCATGATATCATCATCATCATCTCATCATGATATCATCATCATCTCATCATGATATCATCATCATCATCATCATCATAATCATCATGATATCATCATCATCATCATGACATCATCATCATCATCATCATGATATCTTCATCATCATCATCATCATCATCATCATCATCATCATCTCATCATGATATCATCATCGTCATCATCTCATCATGATATCATCATCATCATGATATCATCATCATCATGATATCATCATCATCTCATCATGATATCATCATCATCTCATCATGATATCATCATCATCTCATCATGATATCATTATCATAATCATCATGATATCATCATCATCATCATCATCATCATGATATCTTCATCATCATCATCATCATCATGATATCTTCATCATCATCATCATCATCATGATATCTTCATCATCATCATCATCATCATCATGATATCTTCATCATCATCATGATATCATCATCATCATCTCATCATGATATCATCATCATCTCATCATGATATCATCATCATCATCATCATCATAATCATCATGATATCATCATCATCATCATCATCATCATGACATCATCATCATCATCATGATATCTTCATCATCATCATCATCATCATCATCATCATCATCATCATCATCATGATATCATCATCATCATCATCATCATCTCATCATGATATCATCATCATCATGATATCATCATCATCATCATCATCATCATCATCATCATCTCATCATGATATCATCATCATCATCATCATATCATTATGATATCATCATCATCTCATCATGATATCTTCATCATCATCATCATCATCTCCTCATGATATCATCATCATCATGATATCATAATCATCTCATCATGATATCATCATCATCATCATCTCATCATGATATCATCATCATCTCATCATGATATCATCATCTCATCATGATAACATCATCATCATCATCTCATCATGATATCTTCATCATCATCATCATCATCATCTCATCATGATATCATCATCATCATGATATCATAATCATCTCATCATGATATCATCATCATCATCATCTCATCATGATATCATCATCATCTCATCATGATATCATCATCTCATCATGATAACATCATCATCATCTCATCATGATATCTTCATCATCATCATCATCATCATCATCATGATATCTTCATCATCATCATCATCATCATCATGATATCTTCATCATCATCATCATCATGATATCTTCATCATCATCATCATCATCATCATGATATCTTCATCATCATCATCATCATCATCATGATATCTTCATCATCATCATCATCATCATCATCATCATCATCATCATCATGATATCTTCATCATCATCATCATCATCATCATCATGATATCTTCATCATCATCATCATCATCATGATATCTTCATCATCATCATCATCATCATCATATCTTCATCATCATCATGATATCATCATCATCATCTCATCATGATATCATCATCATCTCATCATGATATCATCATCTCATCATGATATCATCATCATCATCTCATCATGATATCATCATCATCATCATCATTGATATCATCATCATCATCATCATCTCATCATGATATCATCAT
>JAYKOZ010000084.1:172500-242500 GCA_036172795.1 Pelodytes ibericus
ATCATCAATGATATCATCATGATCATCAATGATATCATCATCATCATCATCTCATCATGATATCATCATCATCATCATCATCTCATCATGATATCATCATCATCATCATCATCTCATCATGATATCATCATCATCTCATAATGATATCATCATCATCATCATCATCATCATCATCATCATCAATGATATCATCATGATCATCAATTATATCATCATTATCATCATCATCATCTCATCATGATATCATCATCATCATCATCATCTCATCATGATATCATCATCATCTCATAATGATATCATCATCATCATCATCATCAATGATATCATCATGATCATCAATGATATCATCATTATCATCATCATCATCATCTCATCATGATATCATCATCATCATCATCATCTCATCATGATATCATCATCATCATTATCATCATCTCATCATGATATCATCATCATCTCATCATGATATCATCATCATCATCATCATCATCATCATCATCATCATCATCTCATCATGATATCATCATCATCTCATCATGATATCATCATCATCATCATCGTCTCATCATGATATCATCATCATCTCATCATGATATCATCATCATCATCATCATCATCATCATCATCATCATCATCATCATCTCATCATGATATCATCATCATCTCATCATGATATCATCATCATCATGATATCATCATCATCTCATCATGATATCATCATCATCATGATATCATCATCATCATCTCATCATGATATCATCATCATCTCATCATATCATCATCATCTCATCATGATATCATCATCATCATCATCATCTCATCATCATCATCTCATCATGATATCATCATCTCATCATGATATCATCATCATCATCATCATCATATCATCATCATCATCATCATCATCATCATCATCATCATCATGATATCATCATCGTCATCATGATATCATCATCATCATCATGATATCATCATCATCATCTCATCATGATATCATCATCATCATCATCATCTCATCATGATATCATCATCATCATAATCATCATCATCTCATCATGATATCATCATCATCATCATCATGATATCTTCATCATCATCATCATCATCATCATCATCATCATCATCATCATCATCATCATCATCATGATATCTTCATCATTATCATCATCATCATCATCATCATCATCATCATCATCATCATCATCATCATGCTATCTTCATCATCATCATCATCATCATGATATCTTCATCATCATCATCATCATCATCATGATATCTTCATCATCATCATCATCATCTCATAATGATATCATCATCATCATCGTCATCTCATAATGATATCATCATCATCATCATCATCTCATAATGATATCATCATCATCTCATAATGATATCATCATCATCTCATAATGATATCATCATCATCATCATCTCATAATGATATCATCATCATCATCATCATCAATGATATCATCATCATCATCATCATCATCATCTCATCATGATATCATCATCATCATCATCTCATAATGATATCATCATCATCTCATCATGATATCTTCATCATCATCATCATCTCATCATGATATCATCATCATCATGATATCATCATCATCTCATCATGATATCATCATCATCATGATATCATCATCATCATCATCTCATCATGATATCATCATCATCTCATCATGATATCATCATCTCATCATGATATCATCATCATCATCATCTCATCATGATATCATCATCATCATCATCATCATCAATGATATCATCATCATCATCATCTCATCATGATATCATCATCATCATCATCATCATCATCATCATCATCTCATCATCATCTCATCATGATATCATCATCATCATCATCATCATCTCATAATGATATCATCATCATCATCATCATCATCATCTCACAATGATATCATCATCATCATCATCATCATCAATGATATCATATTCTTAATCAATGATATCATCATTATCATCATCATCATCATCATCATCATGATATCATCATCATCATCATCATCATCTCATCATGATATCATCCTCATCTCATCATGATATCATCATCATCATCATCATCATCATCATCTCATCATGATATCATCATCATCATCATCTCATCATGATATTATCATCATCATAATCATCATCTCATCATGATATCATCATCATCTCATCATGATATCATCATCATCATGATATCATCATCATCTCATCATGATATCATCATCATCATGATATCATCATCATCATCATCATCATCATCATCATCTCATCATGATATCATCATCATCATCATCATCATCTCATCATGATATCATCATCATCATCATCTCATCATGATATCATCATCATCATAATCATCATCATCATCTCATCATGATATCATCATCATCTCATCATGATATCATCATCATCATGATATCATCATCATCTCATCATGATATCATCATCATCATGATATCATCATCATCATCATCTCATCATGATATCATCATCATCATAATCATCATCATCATCTCATCATGATATCATCATCATCATCTCATCATGATATCATCATTTCATCATGATATCATCATCATCATCATCATCATCATCATGATATCATCATCATCATCATCATCATGATATCATCATCATCATCATCATAATCATGATATCATCATCATCATCATGATATCATCATCATCATCATGATATCATCATCATCATCTCATCATGATATCATCATCATCATCATCATCATGATATCATCATTTCATCGTGATATCATCATCATCATCGTCATCATGATATCATCATCATCATCATCATCGTCATCATGATATCATCATCATCATCATCATCATCATCATCATCATGATATCTTCATCATCATCATGATATCTTCATCATCATCATCATCATCATCGTCATCATGATATCATCATCATCATCATCGTCATCATGATATCATCATCATCATCATCAATGATATCATCATCATCATCATCATCTCATCATGATATCATCATCATCATCATCATATCATCATCATCATCATCATCATCATCTCATAATGATATCATCCTCATCATCATCATCTCATAATGATATCATCATCATCATCATCATCATCATCAATGATATCATCATGATCATCAATGATATCATCATCATCATCATCTCATCATGATATCATCATCATCATCATCATCTCATCATGATATCATCATCATCATCATCATCTCATCATGATATCATCATCATCTCATAATGATATCATCATCATCATCATCATCATCATCATCATCATCAATGATATCATCATGATCATCAATGATATCATCATTATCATCATCATCATCTCATCATGATATCATCATCATCATCATCATCTCATCATGATATCATCATCATCTCATAATGATATCATCATCATCATCATCATCAATGATATCATCATGATCATCAATGATATCATCATTATCATCATCATCATCATCTCATCATGATATCATCATCATCATCATCATCTCATCATGATATCATCATCATCATTATCATCATCTCATCATGATATCATCATCATCTCATCATGATATCATCATCATCATCATCATCATCATCATCATCATCATCTCATCATGATATCATCATCATCTCATCATGATATCATCATCATCATCATCGTCTCATCATGATATCATCATCATCTCATCATGATATCATCATCATCATCATCATCATCATCATCATCATCATCATCATCTCATCATGATATCATCATCATCTCATCATGATATCATCATCATCATGATATCATCATCATCTCATCATGATATCATCATCATCATGATATCATCATCATCATCTCATCATGATATCATCATCATCTCATCATATCATCATCATCTCATCATGATATCATCATCATCATCATCATCTCATCATCATCATCTCATCATGATATCATCATCTCATCATGATATCATCATCATCATCATCATATCATCATCATCATCATCATCATCATCATCATGATATCATCATCGTCATCATGATATCATCATCATCATCATGATATCATCATCATCATCTCATCATGATATCATCATCATCATCATCATCTCATCATGATATCATCATCATCATAATCATCATCATCTCATCATGATATCATCATCATCATCATCATGATATCTTCATCATCATCATCATCATCATCATCATCATCATCATCATCATCATCATCATCATCATGATATCTTCATCATCATGATATCTTCATCATCATCATCATCATCATGATATCTTCATCATCATGATATCTTCATCATTATCATCATCATCATCATCATCATCATCATCATCATCATCATCATCATCATCATCATGCTATCTTCATCATCATCATCATCATCATGATATCTTCATCATCATCATCATCATCATCATCATCATGATATCTTCATCATCATCATCATCATCTCATAATGATATCATCATCATCATCGTCATCTCATAATGATATCATCATCATCATCATCATCTCATAATGATATCATCATCATCTCATAATGATATCATCATCATCTCATAATGATATCATCATCATCATCATCTCATAATGATATCATCATCATCATCATCATCAATGATATCATCATCATCATCATCATCATCATCTCATCATGATATCATCATCATCATCATCTCATAATGATATCATCATCATCTCATCATGATATCTTCATCATCATCATCATCTCATCATGATATCATCATCATCATGATATCATCATCATCTCATCATGATATCATCATCATCATGATATCATCATCATCATCATCTCATCATGATATCATCATCATCTCATCATGATATCATCATCTCATCATGATATCATCATCATCATCATCTCATCATGATATCATCATCATCATCATCATCATCAATGATATCATCATCATCATCATCTCATCATGATATCATCATCATCATCATCATCATCATCATCATCATCATCATCTCATCATCATCTCATCATGATATCATCATCATCATCATCATCATCTCATAATGATATCATCATCATCATCATCATCATCATCTCACAATGATATCATCATCATCATCATCATCATCATCAATGATATCATATTCTTAATCAATGATATCATCATTATCATCATCATCATCATCATCATCATGATATCATCATCATCATCATCATCATCATCATCTCATCATGATATCATCCTCATCTCATCATGATATCATCATCATCATCATCATCATCATCTCATCATGATATCATCATCATCATCATCTCATCATGATATTATCATCATCATAATCATCATCTCATCATGATATCATCATCATCTCATCATGATATCATCATCATCATGATATCATCATCATCTCATCATGATATCATCATCATCATGATATCATCATCATCATCATCATCATCATCATCATCATCATCATCATCTCATCATGATATCATCATCATCATCATCATCATCTCATCATGATATCATCATCATCATCATCTCATCATGATATCATCATCATCATAATCATCATCATCATCTCATCATGATATCATCATCATCTCATCATGATATCATCATCATCATGATATCATCATCATCTCATCATGATATCATCATCATCATGATATCATCATCATCATCATCTCATCATGATATCATCATCATCATAATCATCATCATCATCTCATCATGATATCATCATCATCATCTCATCATGATATCATAATTTCATCATGATATCATCATCATCATCATCATCATCATCATGATATCATCATCATCATCATCATCATGATATCATCATCATCATCATCATCATAATCATGATATCATCATCATCATCATGATATCATCATCATCATCATGATATCATCATCATCATCTCATCATGATATCATCATCATCATCATCATCATGATATCATCATTTCATCGTGATATCATCATCATCATCGTCATCATGATATCATCATCATCATCATCATCGTCATCATGATATCATCATCATCATCATCATCATCATCATCATCATCATCATCATGATATCTTCATCATCATCATGATATCTTCATCATCATCATCATCATCATCGTCATCATGATATCATCATCATCATCATCATCGTCATCATGATATCATCATCATCATCATCATCATCATCATCATCATCATTATCATGATATCATCATCATCATCATCATCTTATGATATCATCATCATCTCATGATGTCATCATCATCATCATCATCATGATATCTTCATCATCATCATCATCATCATCATGATATCTTCATCATCATCATGATATCTTCATCATCATCATGATATCTTCATCATCATCAACATCATCATGATATCTTCATCATCATCATGATATCTTCATCATCATCATCATCATCATGATATCTTCATCATCATCATCATCATCATTATCATCATGATATCTTCATCATCATCATCATCATCATGATATCTTCATCATCATCATGATATCTTCATCATCATCAACATCTCATCATGATATCATCATCATCTCATCATGATATCATCATCATCATCATCATCATCATCTCATCATCATCATCATCATCATATCATCATCATCATCATCGTCATCATCATGATATCATCATCGTCATCATGATATCATCATCATTCACATGATATCATCATCATCATCATCTCATCATGATATCATCATCATCATCATCATCATCTCATCATGATATCATCATCATCATAATCATCATCATCTCATCATGATATCATCATCATCATCATCATCATGATATCTTCATCATCATCATCATCATCATGATATCTTCATCATCATGATATCTTCATCATCATCATCATCATGATATCTTCATCATCATGATATCATCATCATCATCATCATCTCATCGTGATATCATCATCATCATCATCATCATCATCATCATCTCATCATGATATCATCATCATCATCATCTCATCATGATATCATCATCATCATAATCATCATCTCATCATGATATCATCATCATCTCATCATGATATCATCATCATCATGATATCATCATCATCTCATCATGATATCATCATCATCATGATATCATCATCATCATCATCTCATCATGATATCATCATCATCATCATCATCATCATCTCATAATGATATCATCATCATCTCATCATGATATCTTCATCATCATCATCATCTCATCATGATATCATCATCATCATGATATCATCATCATCTCATCATGATATCATCATCATCATGATATCATCATCATCATCATCTCATCATGATATCATCATCATCTCATCATGATATCATCATCTCATCATGATATCATCATCATCATCATCATCTCATCATGATATCATCATCATCATCATCATCATCATCATCATCAATGATATCATCATCATCATCATCTCATCATGATATCATCATCATCATCATCATCATCATCATCATCATCATCTCATCATGATATCATCATCATCATCATCATCATCTCATAATGATATCATCATCATCATCATCATCATCATCATCTCATAATGATATCATCATCATCATCATCATCAATGATATCATCATCTTAATCAATGATATCATCATTATCATCATCATCATCATCATCATCTCATCATGATATCATCATCATCATCATCATCTCATCATGATATCATCATCATCATCATCATCATCATCTCATAATGATATCATCATCATCATCATCATCATCATCTCATAATGATATCATCATCATCATCATCATCAATGATATCATCATCTTAATCAATGATATCATCATTATCATCATCATCATCATCATCATCATCTCATCATGATATCATCATCATCATCATCATCATCTCATCATGATATCATCATCATCATCATCATCATCATCTCATCATGATATCATCATCATCATCATCATCATCATCATCTCATCATGATATCATCATCATCATCATCTCATCATGATATCATCATCATCATAATCATCATCTCATCATGATATCATCATCATCTCATCATGATATCATCATCATCATGATATCATCATCATCTCATCATGATATCATCATCATCATGATATCATCATCATCATCATCTCATCATGATATCATCATCATCATCATCATCATCATCTCATAATGATATCATCATCATCTCATCATGATATCTTCATCATCATCATCATCTCATCATGATATCATCATCATCATGATATCATCATCATCTCATCATGATATCATCATCATCATGATATCATCATCATCATCATCTCATCATGATATCATCATCATCTCATCATGATATCATCATCTCATCATGATATCATCATCATCATCATCATCTCATCATGATATCATCATCATCATCATCATCATCATCATCATCATCAATGATATCATCATCATCATCATCTCATCATGATATCATCATCATCATCATCATCATCATCATCTCATCATGATATCATCATCATCATCATCATCATCTCATAATGATATCATCATCATCATCATCATCATCATCATCTCATAATGATATCATCATCATCATCATCATCAATGATATCATCATCTTAATCAATGATATCATCATTATCATCATCATCATCATCATCATCTCATCATGATATCATCATCATCATCATCATCTCATCATGATATCATCATCATCATCATCATCATCATCATCTCATAATGATATCATCATCATCATCATCATCTCATAATGATATCATCATCATCATCATCATCAATGATATCATCATCTTAATCAATGATATCATCATTATCATCATCATCATCATCTCATCATGATATCATCATCATCATCATCATCTCATCATGATATCATCATCATCATCATCATCATCATCTCATCATGATATCATCATCATCATCATCATCATCATCTCATCATGATATCATCATCATCATCATCTCATCATGATATCATCATCATCATAATCATCATCTCATCATGATATCATCATCATCTCATCATGATATCATCATCATCATGATATCATCATCATCTCATCATGATATCATCATCATCATGATATCATCATCATCATCATCATCTCATCATGATATCATCATCATCATCATCATCTCATCATGATATCATCATCATCATCATCTCATAATGATATCATCATCATCATAATCATCATCATCATCTCATCATGATATCATCATCATCTCATCATGATATCATCATCATCATGATATCATCATCATCTCATCATGATATCATCATCATCATGATATCATCATCATCTCATCATGATATCATCATCATCTCATCATCATCATCTCATCATGATATCATCATCATCTCATCATCATCATCTCATCATGATATCATCATCATCTCATCATGATATCATCATCATCTCATCATCATCATCTCATCATGATATCATCATCATCTCATCATGATATCATCATCATCATGATATCATCATCATCATGATATCATCATCATCTCATCATCATCTCATCATGATATCATCATCTCATCATCATCATCATCATCTCATCATGATATCATCATCTCATCATGATATCATCATCTCATCATGATATCATCATCATCATCATCATCTCATCATGATATCATCATTTCATCATGATATCATCATCATCATCATCATCATCATCATGATATCATCATCATCATCATCATCATGATATCATCATCATCATCATCATCATCATGATATCATCATCATCATCATGATATCATCATCATCATCATGATATCATCATCATCATCATCATCATCATCTCATCATGATATCATCATCATCATCATCATCATCATGATATCATCATTTCATCGTGATATCATCATCATCATCATCATCATCATCATCATGATATCATCATCATCATCATCATCATGATATCATCATCATCATCATCATCATGATATCATCATCATCATCATCATCTCATCATGATATCATCATCATCATCATCATGATATCATCATCATCATCATCTCATGATATTATCATCATCATCATGATATCTTCATCATCATCATCATCATCATCATCATCATCATCTCATCATGATATCATCATCATCATCATCTCATCATGATATCATCATCATCATAATCATCATCATCATCTCATCATGATATCATCATCATCTCATCATGATAACATCATCATCATGATATCATCATCATCATCATCTCATCATGATATCATCATCATCATCATCATCATCATGATATCTTCATCATCATCATCATCATCATTATCATCATGATATCTTCATCATCATCATCATCATGATATCTTCATCATCATCATCATGATATCTTCATCATCATCAACATCTCATCATGATATCATCATCATCTCATCATGATATCATCATCATCATCATCATCATCATCTCATCATGATATCATCATCATCTCATCATGATATCATCATCATCATGATATCATCATCATCATGATATCATCATCATCATGATATCATCATCATCATCTCATCATGATATCATCATCATCATGATATCATCATCATCATCTCATCATATCATCATCATCTCATCATGATATCATCATCATCATCATCATCATCTCATCATCATCATCTCATCATGATATCATCATCTCATCATGATATCATCATCATCATCATCATCATCATATCATCATCATCATCATCGTCATCATCATGATATCATCATCGTCATCATGATATCATCATCATTCACATGATATCATCATCATCATCATCTCATCATGATATCATCATCATCATCATCATCATCTCATCATGATATCATCATCATCATAATCATCATCATCTCATCATGATATCATCATCATCATCATGATATCTTCATCATCATCATCATCATCATGATATCTTCATCATCATGATATCTTCATCATCATGATATCTTCATCATCATCATCATCATCATCATGATATCTTCATCATCATGATATCTTCATCATCATCATCATCATCATCATCATCATCATCATGATATCTTCATCATCATCATCATCATCATCATGATATCTTCATCATCATCATCATCATCATCATCATCATCATCATGATATCTTCATCATCATCATCATCATCTCATAATGATATCATCATCATCATCGTCATCTCATAATGATATCATCATCATCATCATCTCATAATGATATCATCATCATCATCATCAATGATATCATCATCATCATCATCATCATCATCTCATCATGATATCATCATCATCATCATCATCATCTCATAATGATATCATCATCATCTCATCATGATATCTTCATCATCATCATCATCTCATCATGATATCATCATCATCATGATATCATCATCATCTCATCATGATATCATCATCATCATGATATCATCATCATCATCATCTCATCATGATATCATCATCATCTCATCATGATATCATCATCTCATCATGATATCATCATCATCATCATCATCTCATCATGATATCATCATCATCATCATCATCATCAATGATATCATCATCATCATCATCTCATCATGATATCATCATCATCATCATCATCTCATCATGATATCATCATCATCATCATCATCATCATCATCATCTCATCATGATATCATCATCATCATCATCATCATCTCATAATGATATCATCATCATCATCATCATCATCTCATAATGATATCATCATCATCATCAATGATATCATCATCTTAATCAATGATATCATCATTATCATCATCATCATCATCATCATCTCATCATGATATCATCATCATCATCATCATCATCTCATCATGATATCATCATCATCATCATCATCTCATCATGATATCATCATCATCATCATCATCTCATAATGATATCATCATCATCATCATCATCAATGATATCATCATCTTAATCAATGATATCATCATTATCATCATCATCATCATCATCATCTCATCATGATATCATCATCATCATCATCATCATCATCTCATCATGATATCATCATCATCATCATCATCATCATCATCATCATGATATCATCATCATCATCATCATCTCATCATGATATCATCATCATCATCATCATCATCATCTCATCATGATATCATCATCATCATCATCTCATAATGATATCATCATCATCATAATCATCATCATCATCTCATCATGATATCATCATCATCTCATCATGATATCATCATCATCATGATATCATCATCATCTCATCATGATATCATCATCATCATGATATCATCATCATCTCATCATGATATCATCATCATCTCATCATCATCATCTCATCATGATATCATCATCATCTCATCATGATATCATCATCATCATGATATCATCATCATCATGATATCATCATCATCTCATCATGATATCATCATCATCATGATATCATCATCATCATCATCATCATCTCATCATGATATCATCATCTCATCATGATATCATCATCTCATCATGATATCATCATCATCATCATCATCTCATCATGATATCATCATCATCATCATCATCATCTCATCATGATATCATCATCATCATCATCATCATCATCTCATCATGATATCATCATCATCATCATCTCATCATGATATCATCATCATCATAATCATCATCTCATCATGATATCATCATCATCTCATCATGATATCATCATCATCATGATATCATCATCATCTCATCATGATATCATCATCATCATGATATCATCATCATCATCATCTCATCATGATATCATCATCATCATCATCATCATCATCTCATAATGATATCATCATCATCTCATCATGATATCTTCATCATCATCATCATCTCATCATGATATCATCATCATCATGATATCATCATCATCTCATCATGATATCATCATCATCATGATATCATCATCATCATCATCTCATCATGATATCATCATCATCTCATCATGATATCATCATCTCATCATGATATCATCATCATCATCATCATCTCATCATGATATCATCATCATCATCATCATCATCATCATCATCATCAATGATATCATCATCATCATCATCTCATCATGATATCATCATCATCATCATCATCATCATCATTATCATCTCATCATGATATCATCATCATCATCATCATCATCTCATAATGATATCATCATCATCATCATCATCATCATCATCATCTCATAATGATATCATCATCATCATCATCATCAATGATATCATCATCTTAATCAATGATATCATCATTATCATCATCATCATCATCATCATCATCTCATCATGATATCATCATCATCATCATCATCTCATCATGATATCATCATCATCATCATCATCATCATCATCTCATAATGATATCATCATCATCATCATCATCATCATCTCATAATGATATCATCATCATCATCATCATCAATGATATCATCATCTTAATCAATGATATCATCATTATCATCATCATCATCATCATCATCATCTCATCATGATATCATCATCATCATCATCATCTCATCATGATATCATCATCATCATCATCATCATCATCTCATCATGATATCATCATCATCATCATCATCATCTCATCATGATATCATCATCATCATCATCTCATCATGATATCATCATCATCATAATCATCATCTCATCATGATATCATCATCATCTCATCATGATATCATCATCATCATGATATCATCATCATCTCATCATGATATCATCATCATCATGATATCATCATCATCATCATCTCATCATGATATCATCATCATCATCATCATCATCATCTCATAATGATATCATCATCATCTCATCATGATATCTTCATCATCATCATCATCTCATCATGATATCATCATCATCATGATATCATCATCATCTCATCATGATATCATCATCATCATGATATCATCATCATCATCATCTCATCATGATATCATCATCATCTCATCATGATATCATCATCTCATCATGATATCATCATCATCTCATCATGATATCTTCATCATCATCATCATCTCATCATGATATCATCATCATCATGATATCATCATCATCTCATCATGATATCATCATCATCATGATATCATCATCATCATCATCTCATCATGATATCATCATCATCATGATATCATCATCTCATCATGATATCATCATCATCATCATCATCTCATCATGATATCATCATCATCATCATCATCATCATCATCATCATCAATGATATCATCATCATCATCATCTCATCATGATATCATCATCATCATCATCATCATCATCATCTCATCATGATATCATCATCATCATCATCATCATCTCATAATGATATCATCATCATCATCATCATCATCATCATCATCTCATAATGATATCATCATCATCATCATCATCAATGATATCATCATCTTAATCAATGATATCATCATTATCATCATCATCATCATCATCATCTCATCATGATATCATCATCATCATCATCATCTCATCATGATATCATCATCATCATCATCATCATCATCTCATAATGATATCATCATCATCATCATCATCTCATAATGATATCATCATCATCATCATCATCAATGATATCATCATCTTAATCAATGATATCATCATTATCATCATCATCATCATCTCATCATGATATCATCATCATCATCATCATCTCATCATGATATCATCATCATCATCATCATCATCATCTCATCATGATATCATCATCATCATCATCATCATCATCTCATCATGATATCATCATCATCATCATCATCTCATCATGATATCATCATCATCATAATCATCATCTCATCATGATATCATCATCATCTCATCATGATATCATCATCATCATGATATCATCATCATCTCATCATGATATCATCATCATCATGATATCATCATCATCATCATCATCTCATCATGATATCATCATCATCATCATCATCATCATCTCATCATGATATCATCATCATCATCATCTCATAATGATATCATCATCATCATAATCATCATCATCATCTCATCATGATATCATCATCATCTCATCATGATATCATCATCATCATGATATCATCATCATCTCATCATGATATCATCATCATCATGATATCATCATCATCTCATCATGATATCATCATCATCTCATCATCATCATCTCATCATGATATCATCATCATCTCATCATGATATCATCATCATCATGATATCATCATCATCATGATATCATCATCATCTCATCATGATATCATCATCATCATGATATCATCATCATCATCATCATCATCATCTCATCATGATATCATCATCTCATCATGATATCATCATCTCATCATGATATCATCATCATCATCATCATCTCATCATGATATCATCATTTCATCATGATATCATCATCATCATCATCATCATCATCATCATGATATCATCATCATCATCATCATCATGATATCATCATCATCATCATCATCATCATCATCATGATATCATCATCATCATCATGATATCATCATCATCATCATGATATCATCATCATCATCATCATCATCATCTCATCATGATATCATCATCATCATCATCATCATCATGATATCATCATTTCATCGTGATATCATCATCATCATCATCATCATCATCATCATGATATCATCATCATCATCATCATCATCATCTCATCATGATATCATCATCATCATCATCATGATATCATCATCATCATCATCTCATGATATCATCATCATCATCATGATATCTTCATCATCATCATCATCATCATCATCATCTCATCATGATATCATCATCATCATCATCTCATCATGATATCATCATCATCATAATCATCATCATCATCTCATCATGATATCATCATCATCTCATCATGATAACATCATCATCATGATATCATCATCATCATCATCATCATCTCATCATGATATCATCATCATCATCATCATCATCATGATATCTTCATCATCATCATCATCATCATTATCATCATGATATCTTCATCATCATCATCATCATGATATCTTCATCATCATCATGATATCTTCATCATCATCAACATCTCATCATGATATCATCATCATCTCATCATGATATCATCATCATCATCATCATCATCATCTCATCATGATATCATCATCATCTCATCATGATATCATCATCATCATGATATCATCATCATCTCATCATGATATCATCATCATCATGATATCATCATCATCATCTCATCATGATATCATCATCATCATGATATCATCATCATCATCTCATCATATCATCATCATCTCATCATGATATCATCATCATCATCATCATCATCTCATCATCATCATCTCATCATGATATCATCATCTCATCATGATATCATCATCATCATCATCATCATATCATCATCATCATCATCGTCATCATCATGATATCATCATCGTCATCATGATATCATCATCATTCACATGATATCATCATCATCATCATCTCATCATGATATCATCATCATCATCATCATCATCATCTCATCATGATATCATCATCATCATAATCATCATCATCTCATCATGATATCATCATCATCATCATGATATCTTCATCATCATCATCATCATCATGATATCTTCATCATCATGATATCTTCATCATCATGATATCTTCATCATCATCATCATCATCATCATGATATCTTCATCATCATGATATCTTCATCATCATCATCATCATCATCATCATCATGATATCTTCATCATCATCATCATCATCATCATGATATCTTCATCATCATCATCATCATCATCATCATCATCATCATCATCATGATATCTTCATCATCATCATCATCATCTCATAATGATATCATCATCATCATCGTCATCTCATAATGATATCATCATCATCATCATCTCATAATGATATCATCATCATCATCATCATCAATGATATCATCATCATCATCATCATCATCATCATCATCTCATCATGATATCATCATCATCATCATCATCATCTCATAATGATATCATCATCATCTCATCATGATATCTTCATCATCATCATCATCTCATCATGATATCATCATCATCATGATATCATCATCATCTCATCATGATATCATCATCATCATGATATCATCATCATCATCATCTCATCATGATATCATCATCATCTCATCATGATATCATCATCTCATCATGATATCATCATCATCATCATCATCTCATCATGATATCATCATCATCATCATCATCATCAATGATATCATCATCATCATCATCTCATCATGATATCATCATCATCATCATCATCATCATCATCATCATCATCTCATCATGATATCATCATCATCATCATCATCATCATCTCATAATGATATCATCATCATCATCATCATCATCTCATAATGATATCATCATCATCATCAATGATATCATCATCTTAATCAATGATATCATCATTATCATCATCATCATCATCATCATCATCTCATCATGATATCATCATCATCATCATCATCATCTCATCATGATATCATCATCATCATCATCATCTCATCATGATATCATCATCATCATCATCATCTCATAATGATATCATCATCATCATCATCATCAATGATATCATCATCTTAATCAATGATATCATCATTATCATCATCATCATCATCATCATCATCATCTCATCATGATATCATCATCATCATCATCATCATCATCTCATCATGATATCATCATCATCATCATCATCATCATCATCTCATCATGATATCATCATCATCATCATCTCATCATGATATCATCATCATCATAATCATCATCTCATCATGATATCATCATCATCTCATCATGATATCATCATCATCATGATATCATCATCATCTCATCATGATATCATCATCATCATGATATCATCATCATCATCATCATCATCATCTCATCATGATATCATCATCATCATCATCATCATCATCTCATCATGATATCATCATCATCATCATCTCATAATGATATCATCATCATCATAATCATCATCATCATCTCATCATGATATCATCATCATCTCATCATGATATCATCATCATCATGATATCATCATCATCATCTCATCATGATATCATCATCATCATGATATCATCATCATCTCATCATGATATCATCATCATCTCATCATCATCATCTCATCATGATATCATCATCATCTCATCATGATATCATCATCATCATGATATCATCATCATCATGATATCATCATCATCTCATCATGATATCATCATCATCATGATATCATCATCATCATCATCATCATCATCTCATCATGATATCATCATCTCATCATGATATCATCATCTCATCATGATATCATCATCATCATCATCATCTCATCATGATATCATCATTTCATCATGATATCATCATCATCATCATCATCATCATCATGATATCATCATCATCATCATCATCATGATATCATCATCATCATCATCATCATCATCATGATATCATCATCATCATCATGATATCATCATCATCATCATGATATCATCATCATCATCATCATCATCATCTCATCATGATATCATCATCATCATCATCATCATGATATCATCATTTCATCGTGATATCATCATCATCATCATCATCATCATCATCATGATATCATCATCATCATCATCATCATGATATCATCATCATCATCATCATTATGATATCATCATCATCATCATCATCTCATCATGATATCATCATCATCATCATCATGATATCATCATCATCATCATCTCATGATATCATCATCATCATCATGATATCTTCATCATCATCATCATCATCATCATCATCTCATCATGATATCATCATCATCATCATCTCATCATGATATCATCATCATCATAATCATCATCATCATCTCATCATGATATCATCATCATCTCATCATGATAACATCATCATCATGATATCATCATCATCATCATCATCATCTCATCATGATATCATCATCATCATCATCATCATCATGATATCTTCATCATCATCATCATCATCATTATCATCATGATATCTTCATCATCATCATCATCATGATATCTTCATCATCATCATGATATCTTCATCATCATCAACATCTCATCATGATATCATCATCATCTCATCATGATATCATCATCATCATCATCATCATCATCTCATCATGATATCATCATCATCTCATCATGATATCATCATCATCATGATATCATCATCATCTCATCATGATATCATCATCATCATGATATCATCATCATCATCTCATCATGATATCATCATCATCATGATATCATCATCATCATCTCATCATATCATCATCATCTCATCATGATATCATCATCATCATCATCATCATCATCTCATCATCATCATCTCATCATGATATCATCATCTCATCATGATATCATCATCATCATCATCATCATATCATCATCATCATCATCGTCATCATCATGATATCATCATCGTCATCATGATATCATCATCATTCACATGATATCATCATCATCATCATCTCATCATGATATCATCATCATCATCATCATCATCATCTCATCATGATATCATCATCATCATAATCATCATCATCTCATCATGATATCATCATCATCATCATGATATCTTCTTCATCATCATCATCATCATCATGATATCTTCATCATCATGATATCTTCATCATCATGATATCTTCATCATCATCATCATCATCATCATCATGATATCTTCATCATCATGATATCTTCATCATCATCATCATGATATCTTCATCATCATGATATCTTCATCATCATCATCATCATCATCATCATCATGATATCTTCATCATCATCATCATCATCATCATGATATCTTCATCATCATCATCATCATCATCATCATCATCATCATCATGATATCTTCATCATCATCATCATCATCTCATAATGATATCATCATCATCATCGTCATCTCATAATGATATCATCATCATCATCATCATCTCATAATGATATCATCATCATCATCATCAATGATATCATCATCATCATCATCATCATCTCATCATGATATCATCATCATCATCATCATCATCATCTCATAATGATATCATCATCATCTCATCATGATATCTTCATCATCATCATCATCTCATCATGATATCATCATCATCATGATATCATCATCATCTCATCATGATATCATCATCATCATGATATCATCATCATCATCATCTCATCATGATATCATCATCATCTCATCATGATATCATCATCTCATCATGATATCATCATCATCATCATCATCTCATCATGATATCATCATCATCATCATCATCATCAATGATATCATCATCATCATCATCTCATCATGATATCATCATCATCATCATCATCATCATCATCATCTCATCATGATATCATCATCATCATCATCATCATCTCATAATGATATCATCATCATCATCATCATCTCATAATGATATCATCATCATCATCAATGATATCATCATCTTAATCAATGATATCATCATTATCATCATCATCATCATCATCTCATCATGATATCATCATCATCATCATCATCATCTCATCATGATATCATCATCATCATCATCATCTCATCATGATATCATCATCATCATCATCATCTCATAATGATATCATCATCATCATCATCATCAATGATATCATCATCTTAATCAATGATATCATCATTATCATCATCATCATCATCATCATCAT
This sequence comes from Pelodytes ibericus, assembly GCA_036172795.1. Taxonomy (NCBI): domain Eukaryota; kingdom Metazoa; phylum Chordata; class Amphibia; order Anura; family Pelodytidae; genus Pelodytes; species Pelodytes ibericus. The sequence goes on from JAYKOZ010000084.1 coordinate 193,305, forward strand.
CATCTCATCATGATATCATCATCATCATCATCATCTCATCATGATATCATCATCATCATCATCTCATCATGATATCATCATCATCATCTCATCATAATATCATCATCATCATCATCTCATCATGATATCATCATCATCATAATCATCATCTCATCATGATATCATCATCATCTCATCATGATATCATCATCATCATGATATCATCATCATCTCATCATGATATCATCATCATCTCATCATGATATCATCATCATCATCATCATCATCATCTCATCATGATATCATCATCATCATCATCATCATCATCTCATAATGATATCATCATCATCTCATCATGATATCTTCATCATCATCATCATCTCATCATGATATCATCATCATCATGATATCATCATCATCTCATCATGATATCATCATCATCATGATATCATCATCATCATCATCTCATCATGATATCATCATCATCTCATCATGATATCATCATCTCATCATGATATCATCATCATCATCATGATATCATCATCATCATCATCATCATCATCATCATCATCAATGATATCATCATCATCATCATCTCATCATGATATCATCATCATCATAATCATCATCATCTCATCATGATATCATCATCATCATCATCATCATGATATCTTCATCATCATCATCATCATGATATCTTCATCATCATGATATCTTCATCATCATCATCATCATCATCATGATATCTTCATCATCATGATATCTTCATCATCATCATCATCATCATCATCATCTCATCATGATATCATCATCATCATCATCATCATCATCTCATAATGATATCATCATCATCATCATCATCATCAATGATATCATCATCTTAATCAATGATATCATCATTATCATCATCATCATCATCATCATCTCATCATGATATCATCATCATCATCATCATCTCATCATGATATCATCAACATCATCATCATCATCATCTCATCATGATATCATCATCATCATCATCATCATCATCTCATAATGATATCATCATCATCATCATCATCAATGATATCATCATCTTAATCAATGATATCATCATTATCATCATCATCATCATCATCATCTCATCATGATATCATCATCATCATCATCATCTCATCATGATATCATCATCATCATCATCATCATCATCTCATCATGATATCATCATCATCATCATCTCATCATGATATCATCATCATCATAATCATCATCTCATCATGATATCATCATCATCTCATCATGATATCATCATCATCATGATATCATCATCATCTCATCATGATATCATCATCATCATGATATCATCATCATCATCATCAACATCATCTCATCATGATATCATCATCATCATCATCATCATCATCATCATCATCTCATAATGATATCATCATCATCTCATCATGATATCTTCATCATCATCATCATCTCATCATGATATCATCATCATCATGATATCATCATCATCTCATCATGATATCATCATCATCATGATATCATCATCATCATCATCTCATCATGATATCATCATCATCTCATCATGATATCATCATCTCATCATGATATCATCATCATCATCATCATCATCTCATCATGATATCATCATCATCATCATCATCATCAATGATATCATCATCATCATCATCTCATCATGATATCATCATCATCATCATCATCATCATGATATCTTCATCATCATCATCATCATCATTATCATCATGATATCTTCATCATCATCATCATCATCATGATATCTTCATCATCATCATGATATCTTCATCATCATCAACATCTCATCATGATATCATCATCATCTCATCATGATATCATCATCATCATCATCATCATCATCTCATCATGATATCATCATCATCTCATCATGATATCATCATCATCATGATATCATCATCATCTCATCATGATATCATCATCATCATGATATCATCATCATCATCTCATCATGATATCATCATCATCTCATCATATCATCATCATCTCATCATGATATCATCATCATCATCATCATCATCTCATCATCATCATCTCATCATGATATCATCATCTCATCATGATATCATCATCATCATCATCATCATCATATCATCATCATCATCATCGTCATCATCATGATATCATCATCGTCATCATGATATCATCATCATTCACATGATATCATCATCATCATCATCTCATCATGATATCATCATCATCATCATCATCATCTCATCATGATATCATCATCATCATAATCATCATCATCTCATCATGATATCATCATCATCATCATCATCATGATATCTTCATCATCATCATCATCATGATATCTTCATCATCATGATATCTTCATCATCATCATCATCATCATCATGATATCTTCATCATCATGATATCTTCATCATCATCATCATCATCATGATATCTTCATCATCATCATCATCATCATGATATCTTCATCATCATCATCATCATCTCATAATGATATCATCATCATCATGATATCTTCATCATCATCATCATCATCTCATAATGATATCATCATCATCATCGTCATCTCATAATGATATCATCATCATCATCATCTCATAATGATATCATCATCATCATCATCAATGATATCATCATCATCATCATCATCATCTCATCATGATATCATCATCATCATCATCATCATCATCTCATAATGATATCATCATCATCTCATCATGATATCTTCATCATCATCATCATCTCATCATGATATCATCATCATCATGATATCATCATCATCTCATCATGATATCATCATCATCATGATATCATCATCATCATCATCATCTCATCATGATATCATCATCATCATGATATCATCATCATCATCTCATCATGATATCATCATCATCTCATCATATCATCATCATCTCATCATGATATCATCATCATCATCATCATCATCTCATCATCATCATCTCATCATGATATCATCATCTCATCATGATATCATCATCATCATCATCATCATATCATCATCATCATCATCGTCATCATCATGATATCATCATCGTCATCATGATATCATCATCATTCACATGATATCATCATCATCATCATCTCATCATGATATCATCATCATCATCATCATCATCATCTCATCATGATATCATCATCATCATAATCATCATCATCTCATCATGATATCATCATCATCATCATCATCATGATATCTTCATCATCATCATCATCATGATATCTTCATCATCATGATATCTTCATCATCATCATCATCATCATCATGATATCTTCATCATCATGATATCTTCATCATCATCATCATCATCATGATATCTTCATCATCATCATCATCATCATGATATCTTCATCATCATCATCATCATCTCATAATGATATCATCATCATCATGATATCTTCATCATCATCATCATCATCTCATAATGATATCATCATCATCATCGTCATCTCATAATGATATCATCATCATCATCATCTCATAATGATATCATCATCATCATCATCAATGATATCATCATCATCATCATCATCATCTCATCATGATATCATCATCATCATCATCATCATCATCTCATAATGATATCATCATCATCTCATCATGATATCTTCATCATCATCATCATCTCATCATGATATCATCATCATCATGATATCATCATCATCTCATCATGATATCATCATCATCATGATATCATCATCATCATCATCATCTCATCATGATATCATCATCATCTCATCATGATATCATCATCTCATCATGATATCATCATCATCATCATCATCTCATCATGATATCATCATCATCATCAATGATATCATCATCATCATCATCTCATCATGATATCATCATCATCATCATCATCATCATCATCATCTCATCATGATATCATCATCATCATCATCATCATCATCTCATAATGATATCATCATCATCATCATCATCATCATCATCATCTCATAATGATATCATCATCATCATCATCATCAATGATATCATCATCTTAATCAATGATATCATCATTATCATCATCATCATCATCATCATCATCATCATCATCTCATCATGATATCATCATCATTATCATCATCATCTCATCATGATATCATCATCATCATCATCATCATCTCATCATGATATCATCATCATCATCATCATCATCTCATAATGATATCATCATCATCATCATCATCATCAATGATATCATCATCTTAATCAATGATATAATCATTATCATCATCATCATCATCATCATCTCATCATGATATCATCATCATCATCATCATCATCTCATCATGATATCATCATCATCATCATCATCATCATCTCATCATGATATCATCATCATCATCATCTCATCATGATATCATCATCATCATAATCATCATCTCATCATGATATCATCATCATCTCATCATGATATCATCATCATCATGATATCATCATCATCTCATCATGATATCATCATCATCATGATATCATCATCATCATCATCATCATCTCATCATGATATCATCATCATCATCATCATCATCTCATCATGATATCATCATCATCATCATCATCATCTCATCATGATATCATCATCATCATCATCATCATCATCATCATCATCATCATCATCATCATCTCATAATGATATCATCATCATCTCATCATGATATCTTCATCATCATCATCATCATCTCATCATGATATCATCATCATCATGATATCATCATCATCTCATCATGATATCATCATCATCATGATATCATCATCATCATCATCTCATCATGATATCATCATCATCTCATCATGATATCATCATCTCATCATGATATCATCATCATCATCATCATCTCATCATGATATCATCATCATCATCATCATCAATGATATCATCATCATCATCATCTCATCATTATATCATCATCATCATCATCATCATCATCATCATCATCATCATCATCATCATCATCATCTCATCATGATATCATCATCATCATCATCATCATCATCTCATAATGATATCATCATCATCATCATCATCATCTCATAATGATATCATCATCATCATCATCATCAATGATATCATCATCTTAATCAATGATATCATCATTATCATCATCATCATCATCATCATCATCTCATCATGATATCATCATCATCATCATCATCATCTCATCATGATATCATCATCATCATCATCTCATCATGATATCATCATCATCATCATCATCATCATCATCTCATCATGATATCATCATCATCATCATCTCATCATGATATCATCATCATCATAATCATCATCTCATCATGATATCATCATCATCTCATCATGATATCATCATCATCATGATATCATCATCATCTCATCATGATATCATCATCATCATGATATCATCATCATCATCATCATCTCATCATGATATCATCATCATCATCATCATCATCATCATCATCATCTCATCATGATATCATCATCATCATCATCTCATCATGATATCATCATCATCATAATCATCATCATCATCTCATCATGATATCATCATCATCTCATCATGATATCATCATCATCTCATCATGATATCATCATCATCATGATATCATCATCATCATCTCATCATGATATCATCATCATCATGATATCATCATCATCTCATCATGATATCATCATCATCTCATCATCATCATCTCATCATGATATCATCATCATCTCATCATGATATCATCATCATCATGATATCATCATCATCATCATCATCATCATCTCATCATGATATCATCATCTCATCATGATATCATCATCTCATCATGATATCATCATCATCATCATCATCTCATCATGATATCATCATTTCATCATGATATCATCATCATCATCATCATCATCATCATGATATCATCATCATCATCATCATCATGATATCATCATCATCATCATCATCATCATCATGATATCATCATCATCATCATGATATCATCATCATCATCATGATATCATCATCATCATCATCATCATCATCTCATCATGATATCATCATCATCATCATCATCATGATATCATCATTTCATCGTGATATCATCATCATCATCATCATCATCATCATCATGATATCATCATCATCATCATCATCATGATATCATCATCATCATCATCATTATGATATCATCATCATCATCATCATCTCATCATGATATCATCATCATCATCATCATGATATCATCATCATCATCATCTCATGATATCATCATCATCATCATGATATCTTCATCATCATCATCATCATCATCATCATCTCATCATGATATCATCATCATCATCATCTCATCATGATATCATCATCATCATAATCATCATCATCATCTCATCATGATATCATCATCATCTCATCATGATAACATCATCATCATGATATCATCATCATCATCATCATCATCTCATCATGATATCATCATCATCATCATCATCATCATGATATCTTCATCATCATCATCATCATCATTATCATCATGATATCTTCATCATCATCATCATCATGATATCTTCATCATCATCATGATATCTTCATCATCATCAACATCTCATCATGATATCATCATCATCTCATCATGATATCATCATCATCATCATCATCATCATCTCATCATGATATCATCATCATCTCATCATGATATCATCATCATCATGATATCATCATCATCTCATCATGATATCATCATCATCATGATATCATCATCATCATCTCATCATGATATCATCATCATCATGATATCATCATCATCATCTCATCATATCATCATCATCTCATCATGATATCATCATCATCATCATCATCATCATCTCATCATCATCATCTCATCATGATATCATCATCTCATCATGATATCATCATCATCATCATCATCATATCATCATCATCATCATCGTCATCATCATGATATCATCATCGTCATCATGATATCATCATCATTCACATGATATCATCATCATCATCATCTCATCATGATATCATCATCATCATCATCATCATCATCTCATCATGATATCATCATCATCATAATCATCATCATCTCATCATGATATCATCATCATCATCATGATATCTTCTTCATCATCATCATCATCATCATGATATCTTCATCATCATGATATCTTCATCATCATGATATCTTCATCATCATCATCATCATCATCATCATGATATCTTCATCATCATGATATCTTCATCATCATCATCATGATATCTTCATCATCATGATATCTTCATCATCATCATCATCATCATCATCATCATGATATCTTCATCATCATCATCATCATCATCATGATATCTTCATCATCATCATCATCATCATCATCATCATCATGATATCTTCATCATCATCATCATCATCTCATAATGATATCATCATCATCATCGTCATCTCATAATGATATCATCATCATCATCATCATCTCATAATGATATCATCATCATCATCATCAATGATATCATCATCATCATCATCATCATCTCATCATGATATCATCATCATCATCATCATCATCATCTCATAATGATATCATCATCATCTCATCATGATATCTTCATCATCATCATCATCTCATCATGATATCATCATCATCATGATATCATCATCATCTCATCATGATATCATCATCATCATGATATCATCATCATCATCATCTCATCATGATATCATCATCATCTCATCATGATATCATCATCTCATCATGATATCATCATCATCATCATCATCTCATCATGATATCATCATCATCATCATCATCATCAATGATATCATCATCATCATCATCTCATCATGATATCATCATCATCATCATCATCATCATCATCATCTCATCATGATATCATCATCATCATCATCATCATCTCATAATGATATCATCATCATCATCATCATCTCATAATGATATCATCATCATCATCAATGATATCATCATCTTAATCAATGATATCATCATTATCATCATCATCATCATCATCTCATCATGATATCATCATCATCATCATCATCATCTCATCATGATATCATCATCATCATCATCATCTCATCATGATATCATCATCATCATCATCATCTCATAATGATATCATCATCATCATCATCATCAATGATATCATCATCTTAATCAATGATATCATCATTATCATCATCATCATCATCATCATCATCATCTCATCATGATATCATCATCATCATCATCATCTCATCATGATATCATCATCATCATCATCTCATCATGATATCATCATCATCATCTCATCATAATATCATCATCATCATCATCTCATCATGATATCATCATCATCATAATCATCATCTCATCATGATATCATCATCATCTCATCATGATATCATCATCATCATGATATCATCATCATCTCATCATGATATCATCATCATCTCATCATGATATCATCATCATCATCATCATCATCATCTCATCATGATATCATCATCATCATCATCATCATCATCTCATAATGATATCATCATCATCTCATCATGATATCTTCATCATCATCATCATCTCATCATGATATCATCATCATCATGATATCATCATCATCTCATCATGATATCATCATCATCATGATATCATCATCATCATCATCTCATCATGATATCATCATCATCTCATCATGATATCATCATCTCATCATGATATCATCATCATCATCATGATATCATCATCATCATCATCATCATCATCATCATCATCAATGATATCATCATCATCATCATCTCATCATGATATCATCATCATCATAATCATCATCATCTCATCATGATATCATCATCATCATCATCATCATGATATCTTCATCATCATCATCATCATGATATCTTCATCATCATGATATCTTCATCATCATCATCATCATCATCATGATATCTTCATCATCATGATATCTTCATCATCATCATCATCATCATCATCATCTCATCATGATATCATCATCATCATCATCATCATCATCTCATAATGATATCATCATCATCATCATCATCATCAATGATATCATCATCTTAATCAATGATATCATCATTATCATCATCATCATCATCATCATCTCATCATGATATCATCATCATCATCATCATCTCATCATGATATCATCAACATCATCATCATCATCATCTCATCATGATATCATCATCATCATCATCATCATCATCTCATAATGATATCATCATCATCATCATCATCAATGATATCATCATCTTAATCAATGATATCATCATTATCATCATCATCATCATCATCATCTCATCATGATATCATCATCATCATCATCATCTCATCATGATATCATCATCATCATCATCATCATCATCTCATCATGATATCATCATCATCATCATCTCATCATGATATCATCATCATCATAATCATCATCTCATCATGATATCATCATCATCTCATCATGATATCATCATCATCATGATATCATCATCATCTCATCATGATATCATCATCATCATGATATCATCATCATCATCATCAACATCATCTCATCATGATATCATCATCATCATCATCATCATCATCATCATCATCTCATAATGATATCATCATCATCTCATCATGATATCTTCATCATCATCATCATCTCATCATGATATCATCATCATCATGATATCATCATCATCTCATCATGATATCATCATCATCATGATATCATCATCATCATCATCTCATCATGATATCATCATCATCTCATCATGATATCATCATCTCATCATGATATCATCATCATCATCATCATCATCTCATCATGATATCATCATCATCATCATCATCATCAATGATATCATCATCATCATCATCTCATCATGATATCATCATCATCATCATCATCATCATGATATCTTCATCATCATCATCATCATCATTATCATCATGATATCTTCATCATCATCATCATCATCATGATATCTTCATCATCATCATGATATCTTCATCATCATCAACATCTCATCATGATATCATCATCATCTCATCATGATATCATCATCATCATCATCATCATCATCTCATCATGATATCATCATCATCTCATCATGATATCATCATCATCATGATATCATCATCATCTCATCATGATATCATCATCATCATGATATCATCATCATCATCTCATCATGATATCATCATCATCTCATCATATCATCATCATCTCATCATGATATCATCATCATCATCATCATCATCTCATCATCATCATCTCATCATGATATCATCATCTCATCATGATATCATCATCATCATCATCATCATCATATCATCATCATCATCATCGTCATCATCATGATATCATCATCGTCATCATGATATCATCATCATTCACATGATATCATCATCATCATCATCTCATCATGATATCATCATCATCATCATCATCATCTCATCATGATATCATCATCATCATAATCATCATCATCTCATCATGATATCATCATCATCATCATCATCATGATATCTTCATCATCATCATCATCATGATATCTTCATCATCATGATATCTTCATCATCATCATCATCATCATCATGATATCTTCATCATCATGATATCTTCATCATCATCATCATCATCATGATATCTTCATCATCATCATCATCATCATGATATCTTCATCATCATCATCATCATCTCATAATGATATCATCATCATCATGATATCTTCATCATCATCATCATCATCTCATAATGATATCATCATCATCATCGTCATCTCATAATGATATCATCATCATCATCATCTCATAATGATATCATCATCATCATCATCAATGATATCATCATCATCATCATCATCATCTCATCATGATATCATCATCATCATCATCATCATCATCTCATAATGATATCATCATCATCTCATCATGATATCTTCATCATCATCATCATCTCATCATGATATCATCATCATCATGATATCATCATCATCTCATCATGATATCATCATCATCATGATATCATCATCATCATCATCATCTCATCATGATATCATCATCATCATGATATCATCATCATCATCTCATCATGATATCATCATCATCTCATCATATCATCATCATCTCATCATGATATCATCATCATCATCATCATCATCTCATCATCATCATCTCATCATGATATCATCATCTCATCATGATATCATCATCATCATCATCATCATATCATCATCATCATCATCGTCATCATCATGATATCATCATCGTCATCATGATATCATCATCATTCACATGATATCATCATCATCATCATCTCATCATGATATCATCATCATCATCATCATCATCATCTCATCATGATATCATCATCATCATAATCATCATCATCTCATCATGATATCATCATCATCATCATCATCATGATATCTTCATCATCATCATCATCATGATATCTTCATCATCATGATATCTTCATCATCATCATCATCATCATCATGATATCTTCATCATCATGATATCTTCATCATCATCATCATCATCATGATATCTTCATCATCATCATCATCATCATGATATCTTCATCATCATCATCATCATCTCATAATGATATCATCATCATCATGATATCTTCATCATCATCATCATCATCTCATAATGATATCATCATCATCATCGTCATCTCATAATGATATCATCATCATCATCATCTCATAATGATATCATCATCATCATCATCAATGATATCATCATCATCATCATCATCATCTCATCATGATATCATCATCATCATCATCATCATCATCTCATAATGATATCATCATCATCTCATCATGATATCTTCATCATCATCATCATCTCATCATGATATCATCATCATCATGATATCATCATCATCTCATCATGATATCATCATCATCATGATATCATCATCATCATCATCATCTCATCATGATATCATCATCATCTCATCATGATATCATCATCTCATCATGATATCATCATCATCATCATCATCTCATCATGATATCATCATCATCATCAATGATATCATCATCATCATCATCTCATCATGATATCATCATCATCATCATCATCATCATCATCATCTCATCATGATATCATCATCATCATCATCATCATCATCTCATAATGATATCATCATCATCATCATCATCATCATCATCATCTCATAATGATATCATCATCATCATCATCATCAATGATATCATCATCTTAATCAATGATATCATCATTATCATCATCATCATCATCATCATCATCATCATCATCTCATCATGATATCATCATCATTATCATCATCATCTCATCATGATATCATCATCATCATCATCATCATCTCATCATGATATCATCATCATCATCATCATCATCTCATAATGATATCATCATCATCATCATCATCATCAATGATATCATCATCTTAATCAATGATATAATCATTATCATCATCATCATCATCATCATCTCATCATGATATCATCATCATCATCATCATCATCTCATCATGATATCATCATCATCATCATCATCATCATCTCATCATGATATCATCATCATCATCATCTCATCATGATATCATCATCATCATAATCATCATCTCATCATGATATCATCATCATCTCATCATGATATCATCATCATCATGATATCATCATCATCTCATCATGATATCATCATCATCATGATATCATCATCATCATCATCATCATCTCATCATGATATCATCATCATCATCATCATCATCTCATCATGATATCATCATCATCATCATCATCATCTCATCATGATATCATCATCATCATCATCATCATCATCATCATCATCATCATCATCATCATCTCATAATGATATCATCATCATCTCATCATGATATCTTCATCATCATCATCATCATCTCATCATGATATCATCATCATCATGATATCATCATCATCTCATCATGATATCATCATCATCATGATATCATCATCATCATCATCTCATCATGATATCATCATCATCTCATCATGATATCATCATCTCATCATGATATCATCATCATCATCATCATCTCATCATGATATCATCATCATCATCATCATCAATGATATCATCATCATCATCATCTCATCATTATATCATCATCATCATCATCATCATCATCATCATCATCATCATCATCATCATCATCATCTCATCATGATATCATCATCATCATCATCATCATCATCATCTCATAATGATATCATCATCATCATCATCATCATCTCATAATGATATCATCATCATCATCATCATCAATGATATCATCATCTTAATCAATGATATCATCATTATCATCATCATCATCATCATCATCATCTCATCATGATATCATCATCATCATCATCATCATCTCATCATGATATCATCATCATCATCATCTCATCATGATATCATCATCATCATCATCATCATCATCATCTCATCATGATATCATCATCATCATCATCTCATCATGATATCATCATCATCATAATCATCATCTCATCATGATATCATCATCATCTCATCATGATATCATCATCATCATGATATCATCATCATCTCATCATGATATCATCATCATCATGATATCATCATCATCATCATCATCTCATCATGATATCATCATCATCATCATCATCATCATCATCATCATCTCATCATGATATCATCATCATCATCATCTCATCATGATATCATCATCATCATAATCATCATCATCATCTCATCATGATATCATCATCATCTCATCATGATATCATCATCATCTCATCATGATATCATCATCATCATGATATCATCATCATCATCTCATCATGATATCATCATCATCATGATATCATCATCATCTCATCATGATATCATCATCATCTCATCATCATCATCTCATCATGATATCATCATCATCTCATCATGATATCATCATCATCATGATATCATCATCATCTCATCATGATATCATCATCATCATGATATCATCATCATCATCATCATCATCATCATCTCATCATGATATCATCATCGTCATCATGATATCATCATCATTCACATGATATCATCATCATCATCATCTCATCATGATATCATCATCATCATCATCATTATCTCATCATGATATCATCATCATCATAATCATCATCATCTCATCATGATATCATCATCATCATCATCATCATGATATCTTCATCATCATCATCATCATCATCATCATCATCATCATGATATCTTCATCATCATGATATCTTCATCATCATCATCATCATGATATCTTCATCATCATGATATCTTCATCATCATCATCATCATCATCATCATCATCATGATATCTTCATCATCATCATCATCATCATCATCATGATATCTTCATCATCATCATCATCATCATGATATCTTCATCATCATCATCATCATCATCATCATCATCTCATAATGATATCATCATCATCTCATCATGATATCTTCATCATCATCATCATCATCTCATCATGATATCATCATCATCATGATATCATCATCATCTCATCATGATATCATCATCATCATGATATCATCATCATCATCATCTCATCATGATATCATCATCATCTCATCATGATATCATCATCTCATCATGATATCATCATCATCATCATCATCTCATCATGATATCATCATCATCATCATCAATGATATCATCATCATCATCATCTCATCATTATATCATCATCATCATCATCATCATCATCTCATCATGATATCATCATCATCATCATCATCATCATCATCTCATAATGATATCATCATCATCATCATAATGATATCATCATCATCATCATCATCATCAATGATATCATCATCTTAATCAATGATATCATCATTATCATCATCATCATCATCATCATCATCTCATCATGATATCATCATCATCATCATCATCATCTCATCATGATATCATCATCATCATCTCATCATGATATCATCATCATCATCATCATCATCATCATCATCTCATCATGATATCATCATCATCATCATCTCATCATGATATCATCATCATCATAATCATCATCTCATCATGATATCATCATCATCTCATCATGATATCATCATCATCATGATATCATCATCATCTCATCATGATATCATCATCATCATGATATCATCATCATCATCATCATCTCATCATGATATCATCATCATCATCATCATCATCATCATCTCATCATGATATCATCATCATCATCATCTCATCATGATATCATCATCATCATAATCATCATCATCATCTCATCATGATATCATCATCATCTCATCATGATATCATCATCATCTCATCATGATATCATCATCATCATGATATCATCATCATCATCTCATCATGATATCATCATCATCATGATATCATCATCATCTCATCATGATATCATCATCATCTCATCATCATCATCTCATCATGATATCATCATCATCTCATCATGATATCATCATCATCATGATATCATCATCATCTCATCATGATATCATCATCATCATGATATCATCATCATCATAATCATCATCATCATCTCATCATGATATCATCATCATCTCATCATGATATCATCATCATTCACATGATATCATCATCATCATCATCTCATCATGATATCATCATCATCATCATCATTATCTCATCATGATATCATCATCATCATAATCATCATCATCTCATCATGATATCATCATCATCATCATCATCATGATATCTTCATCATCATCATCATCATCATCATCATCATCATCATGATATCTTCATCATCATGATATCTTCATCATCATCATCATCATGATATCTTCATCATCATGATATCTTCATCATCATCATCATCATCATCATCATGATATCTTCATCATCATCATCATCATCATGATATCTTCATCATCATCATCATCATCATGATATCTTCATCATCATCATCATCATCATCATCATCATCATCATCATCATGATATCTTCATCATCATCATCATCATCTCATAATGATATCATCATCATCATCGTCATCTCATAATGATATCATCATCATCATCTCATAATGATATCATCATCATCATCATCAATGATATCATCATCATCATCATCATCTCATCATGATATCATCATCATCATCATCTCATAATGATATCATCATCATCTCATCATGATATCTTCATCATCATCATCATCTCATCATGATATCATCATCATCATGATATCATCATCATCTCATCATCATCATCTCATAATGATATCATCATCATCATCATCATCTCATCATGATATCATCATCATCATCATCATCTCATCATGATATCATCATCATCATCATCATCATCATCTCATCATGATATCATCATCATCATCATCATCATCATCTCATCATGATATCATCATCATCATCATCATCTCATCATGATATCATCATCATCATAATCATCATCTCATCATGATATCATCATCATCTCATCATGATATCATCATCATCATGATATCATCATCATCTCATCATGATATCATCATCATCATGATATCATCATCATCATCATCATCTCATCATGATATCATCATCATCATCATCATCATCATCTCATCATGATATCATCATCATCATCATCTCATAATGATATCATCATCATCATAATCATCATCATCATCTCATCATGATATCATCATCATCTCATCATGATATCATCATCATCATGATATCATCATCATCTCATCATGATATCATCATCATCATGATATCATCATCATCTCATCATGATATCATCATCATCTCATCATCATCATCTCATCATGATATCATCATCATCTCATCATGATATCATCATCATCATGATATCATCATCATCATGATATCATCATCATCTCATCATGATATCATCATCATCATGATATCATCATCATCATGATATCATCATCATCATCATCATCATCATCTCATCATGATATCATCATCTCATCATGATATCATCATCTCATCATGATATCATCATCATCATCATCATCTCATCATGATATCATCATTTCATCATGATATCATCATCATCATCATCATCATCATCATGATATCATCATCATCATCATCATCATGATATCATCATCATCATCATCATCATCATCATCATGATATCATCATCATCATCATGATATCATCATCATCATCATGATATCATCATCATCATCATCATCATCATCTCATCATGATATCATCATCATCATCATCATCATCATGATATCATCATTTCATCGTGATATCATCATCATCATCATCATCATCATCATCATCATCATCATGATATCATCATCATCATCATCATCATGATATCATCATCATCATCATCATCATGATATCATCATCATCATCATCATCTCATCATGATATCATCATCATCATCATCATGATATCATCATCATCATCATCTCATGATATCATCATCATCATCATGATATCTTCATCATCATCATCATCATCATCATCTCATCATGATATCATCATCATCATCATCTCATCATGATATCATCATCATCATCATGATATCTTCATCATCATCATCATCATCATCATCATCATCTCATCATGATATCATCATCATCATCATCTCATCATGATATCATCATCATCATAATCATCATCATCATCTCATCATGATATCATCATCATCTCATCATGATAACATCATCATCATGATATCATCATCATCATCATCATCATCTCATCATGATATCATCATCATCATCATCATCATCATGATATCTTCATCATCATCATCATCATCATTATCATCATGATATCTTCATCATCATCATCATCATGATATCTTCATCATCATCATGATATCTTCATCATCATCAACATCTCATCATGATATCATCATCATCTCATCATGATATCATCATCATCATCATCATCATCATCTCATCATGATATCATCATCATCTCATCATGATATCATCATCATCATGATATCATCATCATCTCATCATGATATCATCATCATCATGATATCATCATCATCATCTCATCATGATATCATCATCATCATGATATCATCATCATCATCTCATCATATCATCATCATCTCATCATGATATCATCATCATCATCATCATCATCTCATCATCATCATCTCATCATGATATCATCATCTCATCATGATATCATCATCATCATCATCATCATATCATCATCATCATCATCGTCATCATCATGATATCATCATCGTCATCATGATATCATCATCATTCACATGATATCATCATCATCATCATCTCATCATGATATCATCATCATCATCATCATCATCTCATCATGATATCATCATCATCATAATCATCATCATCTCATCATGATATCATCATCATCATCATGATATCTTCATCATCATCATCATCATCATGATATCTTCATCATCATGATATCTTCATCATCATGATATCTTCATCATCATCATCATCATCATCATGATATCTTCATCATCATGATATCTTCATCATCATCATCATCATCATCATCATCATGATATCTTCATCATCATCATCATCATCATCATGATATCTTCATCATCATCATCATCATCATCATCATCATCATGATATCTTCATCATCATCATCATCATCTCATAATGATATCATCATCATCATCGTCATCTCATAATGATATCATCATCATCATCATCTCATAATGATATCATCATCATCATCATCAATGATATCATCATCATCATCATCATCATCATCATCTCATCATGATATCATCATCATCATCATCTCATAATGATATCATCATCATCTCATCATGATATCTTCATCATCATCATCATCTCATCATGATATCATCATCATCATGATATCATCATCATCTCATCATGATATCATCATCATCATGATATCATCATCATCATCATCTCATCATGATATCATCATCATCTCATCATGATATCATCATCTCATCATGATATCATCATCATCATCATCATCTCATCATGATATCATCATCATCATCATCATCATCATCATCAATGATATCATCATCATCATCATCTCATCATGATATCATCATCATCATCATCATCATCATCATCATCATCTCATCATGATATCATCATCATCATCATCATCATCATCTCATAATGATATCATCATCATCATCATCATCATCTCATAATGATATCATCATCATCATCAATGATATCATCATCTTAATCAATGATATCATCATTATCATCATCATCATCATCATCATCATCTCATCATGATATCATCATCATCATCATCATCATCTCATCATGATATCATCATCATCATCATCATCTCATCATGATATCATCATCATCATCATCATCTCATAATGATATCATCATCATCATCATCATCAATGATATCATCATCTTAATCAATGATATCATCATTATCATCATCATCATCATCATCATCATCTCATCATGATATCATCATCATCATCATCATCATCATCTCATCATGATATCATCATCATCATCATCATCATCATCATCATCATCTCATCATGATATCATCATCATCATCATCTCATCATGATATCATCATCATCATAATCATCATCTCATCATGATATCATCATCATCTCATCATGATATCATCATCATCATGATATCATCATCATCTCATCATGATATCATCATCATCATGATATCATCATCATCATCATCATCATCTCATCATGATATCATCATCATCATCATCATCATCATCTCATCATGATATCATCATCATCATCATCTCATAATGATATCATCATCATCATAATCATCATCATCATCTCATCATGATATCATCATCATCTCATCATGATATCATCATCATCATGATATCATCATCATCATCTCATCATGATATCATCATCATCATGATATCATCATCATCTCATCATGATATCATCATCATCTCATCATCATCATCTCATCATGATATCATCATCATCTCATCATGATATCATCATCATCATGATATCATCATCATCATGATATCATCATCATCTCATCATGATATCATCATCATCATGATATCATCATCATCATCATCATCATCATCTCATCATGATATCATGATATCATCATTATCATCATCATCTCATCATGATATCATCATTTCATCATGATATCATCATCATCATCATCATCTCATCATGATATCATCATTTCATCATGATATCATCATCATCATCATCATCATCATCATCATGATATCATCATCATCATCATCATCATGATATCATCATCATCATCATCATCATCATCATCATGATATCATCATCATCATCATGATATCATCATCATCATCATCATCATCATCTCATCATGATATCATCATCATCATCATCATCATCATGATATCATCATTTCATCGTGATATCATCATCATCATCATCATCATCATCATGATATCATCATCATCATCATCATCATGATATCATCATCATCATCATCATTATGATATCATCATCATCATCATCATCTCATCATGATATCATCATCATCATCATCATGATATCATCATCATCATCATCTCATGATATCATCATCATCATCATGATATCTTCATCATCATCATCTCATGATATCATCATCATCATCATGATATCTTCATCATCATCATCATCATCATCATCATCATCTCATCATGATATCATCATCATCATCATCTCATCATGATATCATCATCATCATAATCATCATCATCATCTCATCATGATATCATCATCATCTCATCATGATAACATCATCATCATGATATCATCATCATCATCATCATCATCTCATCATGATATCATCATCATCATCATCATCATCATGATATCTTCATCATCATCATCATCATCATTATCATCATGATATCTTCATCATCATCATCATCATGATATCTTCATCATCATCATGATATCTTCATCATCATCAACATCTCATCATGATATCATCATCATCTCATCATGATATCATCATCATCATCATCATCATCATCTCATCATGATATCATCATCATCTCATCATGATATCATCATCATCATGATATCATCATCATCTCATCATGATATCATCATCATCATGATATCATCATCATCATCTCATCATGATATCATCATCATCATGATATCATCATCATCATCTCATCATATCATCATCATCTCATCATGATATCATCATCATCATCATCATCATCTCATCATCATCATCTCATCATGATATCATCATCTCATCATGATATCATCATCATCATCATCATCATATCATCATCATCATCATCGTCATCATCATGATATCATCATCGTCATCATGATATCATCATCATTCACATGATATCATCATCATCATCATCTCATCATGATATCATCATCATCATCATCATCATCTCATCATGATATCATCATCATCATAATCATCATCATCTCATCATGATATCATCATCATCATCATGATATCTTCATCATCATCATCATCATCATGATATCTTCATCATCATGATATCTTCATCATCATGATATCTTCATCATCATCATCATCATCATCATGATATCTTCATCATCATGATATCTTCATCATCATCATCATCATCATCATCATCATGATATCTTCATCATCATCATCATCATCATCATGATATCTTCATCATCATCATCATCATCATCATCATCATCATCATGATATCTTCATCATCATCATCATCATCTCATAATGATATCATCATCATCATCGTCATCTCATAATGATATCATCATCATCATCATCTCATAATGATATCATCATCATCATCATCAATGATATCATCATCATCATCATCATCATCATCTCATCATGATATCATCATCATCATCATCATCATCATCATCTCATAATGATATCATCATCATCTCATCATGATATCTTCATCATCATCATCATCTCATCATGATATCATCATCATCATGATATCATCATCATCTCATCATGATATCATCATCATCATGATATCATCATCATCATCATCTCATCATGATATCATCATCATCTCATCATGATATCATCATCATCTCATCATGATATCATCATCTCATCATGATATCATCATCATCATCATCATCATCTCATCATGATATCATCATCATCATCATCATCATCAATGATATCATCATCATCATCATCTCATCATGATATCATCATCATCATCATCATCATCATCATCATCTCATCATGATATCATCATCATCATCATCATCATCTCATAATGATATCATCATCATCATCATCATCTCATAATGATATCATCATCATCATCATCAATGATATCATCATCTTAATCAATGATATCATCATTATCATCATCATCATCATCATCATCATCTCATCATGATATCATCATCATCATCATCATCATCTCATCATGATATCATCATCATCATCATCATCTCATCATGATATCATCATCATCATCATCATCTCATAATGATATCATCATCATCATCATCATCAATGATATCATCATCTTAATCAATGATATCATCATTATCATCATCATCATCATCATCATCATCATCTCATCATGATATCATCATCATCATCATCATCTCATCATGATATCATCATCATCATCATCATCATCTCATCATGATATCATCATCATCATCATCATCTCATCATAATATCATCATCATCATCATCTCATCATGATATCATCATCATCATAATCATCATCTCATCATGATATCATCATCATCTCATCATGATATCATCATCATCATGATATCATCATCATCTCATCATGATATCATCATCATCTCATCATGATATCATCATCATCATCATCATCATCATCTCATCATGATATCATCATCATCATCATCATCATCATCTCATAATGATATCATCATCATCTCATCATGATATCTTCATCATCATCATCATCTCATCATGATATCATCATCATCATGATATCATCATCATCTCATCATGATATCATCATCATCATGATATCATCATCATCATCATCTCATCATGATATCATCATCATCTCATCATGATATCATCATCTCATCATGATATCATCATCATCATCATGATATCATCATCATCATCATCATCATCATCAATGATATCATCATCATCATCATCTCATCATGATATCATCATCATCATCATCATCATCTCATCATGATATCATCATCATCATCATCATCATCATCTCATAATGATATCATCATCATCATCATCATCTCATAATGATATCATCATCATCATCATCATCAATGATATCATCATCTTAATCAATGATATCATCATTATCATCATCATCATCATCATCATCTCATCATGATATCATCATCATCATCATCATCAATGATATCATCATCTTAATCAATGATATCATCATTATCATCATCATCATCATCATCATCTCATCATGATATCATCATCATCATCATCATCTCATCATGATATCATCATCATCATCATCATCATCTCATAATGATATCATCATCATCATCATCATCATCATCTCATAATGATATCATCATCATCATCATCATCAATGATATCATCATCTTAATCAATGATATCATCATTATCATCATCATCATCATCATCATCTCATCATGATATCATCATCATCATCATCATCTCATCATGATATCATCATCATCATCATCATCATCTCATCATGATATCATCATCATCATCATCATCATCATCATCTCATCATGATATCATCATCATCATCATCTCATCATGATATCATCATCATCATAATCATCATCTCATCATGATATCATCATCATCATGATATCATCATCATCTCATCATGATATCATCATCATCATGATATCATCATCATCATGATATCATCATCATCATCATCATCATCATCATCATCTCATCATGATATCATCATCATCATCATCTCATCATGATATCATCATCATCATAATCATCATCATCATCTCATAATGATATCATCATCATCTCATCATGATATCATCATCATCATGATATCATCATCATCTCATCATGATATCATCATCATCTTGATATCATCATCATCATCATCATCATCTCATCATGATATCATCATCATCATGATATCATCATCATTCACATGATATCATCATCATCATCATCTCATCATGATATCATCATCATCATCATCATTATCTCATCATGATATCATCATCATCATAATCATCATCATCTCATCATGATATCATCATCATCATCATCATCATGATATCTTCATCATCATCATCATCATCATCATCATCATGATATCGTCATCATCATGATATCTTCATCATCATCATCATCATCATCATGATATCTTCATCATCATGATATCTTCATCATCATCATCATCATCATCATCATCATGATATCTTCATCATCATCATCATCATCATGATATCTTCATCATCATCATCATCATCATCATCATCATGATATCTTCATCATCATCATCATCATCATCTCATAATGATATCATCATCATCATCGTCATCTCATAATGATATCATCATCATCATCATCTCATAATGATATCATCATCATCATCATCAATGATATCATCATCATCGTCATCATCATCTCATCATGATATCATCATCATCATCATCATCATGATATCATCATCATCATGATATCATCATCATCATCTCATCATATCATCATCATCTCATCATGATATCATCATCATCATCATCATCATCTCATCATCATCATCTCATCATGATATCATCATCTCATCATGATATCATCATCATCATCATCATCATATCATCATCATCATCATCGTCATCATCATGATATCATCATCGTCATCATGATATCATCATCATTCACATGATATCATCATCATCATCATCTCATCATGATATCATCATCATCATCATCATCATCTCATCATGATATCATCATCATCATAATCATCATCATCTCATCATGATATCATCATCATCATCATGATATCTTCATCATCATCATCATCATCATGATATCTTCATCATCATGATATCTTCATCATCATGATATCTTCATCATCATCATCATCATCATCATGATATCTTCATCATCATGATATCTTCATCATCATCATCATCATCATCATCATCATGATATCTTCATCATCATCATCATCATCATCATGATATCTCCATCATCATCATCATCATCATCATCATCATCATCATGATATCTTCATCATCATCATCATCATCTCATAATGATATCATCATCATCATCGTCATCTCATAATGATATCATCATCATCATCATCTCATAATGATATCATCATCATCATCATCAATGATATCATCATCATCATCATCATCATCATCTCATCATGATATCATCATCATCATCATCATCATCATCATCTCATAATGATATCATCATCATCTCATCATGATATCTTCATCATCATCATCATCTCATCATGATATCATCATCATCATGATATCATCATCATCTCATCATGATATCATCATCATCATGATATCATCATCATCATCATCTCATCATGATATCATCATCATCTCATCATGATATCATCATCATCTCATCATGATATCATCATCTCATCATGATATCATCATCATCATCATCATCTCATCATGATATCATCATCATCATCATCATCATCAATGATATCATCATCATCATCATCTCATCATGATATCATCATCATCATCATCATCATCATCATCATCATCTCATCATGATATCATCATCATCATCATCATCATCTCATAATGATATCATCATCATCATCATCATCATCTCATAATGATATCATCATCATCATCATCAATGATATCATCATCTTAATCAATGATATCATCATTATCATCATCATCATCATCATCATCATCTCATCATGATATCATCATCATCATCATCATCATCTCATCATGATATCATCATCATCATCATCATCTCATCATGATATCATCATCATCATCATCATCTCATAATGATATCATCATCATCATCATCATCAATGATATCATCATCTTAATCAATGATATCATCATTATCATCATCATCATCATCATCATCATCATCTCATCATGATATCATCATCATCATCATCATCTCATCATGATATCATCATCATCATCATCATCATCTCATCATGATATCATCATCATCATCATCATCTCATCATAATATCATCATCATCATCATCTCATCATGATATCATCATCATCATAATCATCATCTCATCATGATATCATCATCATCTCATCATGATATCATCATCATCATGATATCATCATCATCTCATCATGATATCATCATCATCTCATCATGATATCATCATCATCATCATCATCATCATCATCTCATCATGATATCATCATCATCATCATCATCATCATCTCATAATGATATCATCATCATCTCATCATGATATCTTCATCATCATCATCATCTCATCATGATATCATCATCATCATGATATCATCATCATCTCATCATGATATCATCATCATCATGATATCATCATCATCATCATCTCATCATGATATCATCATCATCTCATCATGATATCATCATCTCATCATGATATCATCATCATCATCATGATATCATCATCATCATCATCATCATCATCAATGATATCATCATCATCATCATCTCATCATGATATCATCATCATCATCATCATCATCTCATCATGATATCATCATCATCATCATCATCATCTCATAATGATATCATCATCATCATCATCATCTCATAATGATATCATCATCATCATCATCATCAATGATATCATCATCTTAATCAATGATATCATCATTATCATCATCATCATCATCATCATCTCATCATGATATCATCATCATCATCATCATCTCATCATGATATCATCATCATCATCATCATCATCTCATAATGATATCATCATCATCATCATCATCATCATCTCATAATGATATCATCATCATCATCATCATCAATGATATCATCATCTTAATCAATGATATCATCATTATCATCATCATCATCATCATCATCTCATCATGATATCATCATCATCATCATCATCTCATCATGATATCATCATCATCATCATCATCATCTCATCATGATATCATCATCATCATCATCATCATCTCATCATGATATCATCATCATCATCATCATCTCATCATGATATCATCATCATCATAATCATCATCTCATCATGATATCATCATCATCATGATATCATCATCATCTCATCATGATATCATCATCATCATGATATCATCATCATCATGATATCATCATCATCATCATCATCATCATCATCATCATCTCATCATGATATCATCATCATCATCATCTCATCATGATATCATCATCATCATAATCATCATCATCATCTCATAATGATATCATCATCATCTCATCATGATATCATCATCATCATGATATCATCATCATCTCATCATGATATCATCATCATCATGATATCATCATCATCATCATCATCATCTCATCATGATATCATCATCATCATGATATCATCATCATTCACATGATATCATCATCTCATCATGATATCATCATCATCATCATCATTATCTCATCATGATATCATCATCATCATAATCATCATCATCTCATCATGATATCATCATCATCATCATCATCATGATATCTTCATCATCATCATCATCATCATCATCATCATGATATCGTCATCATCATGATATCTTCATCATCATCATCATCATCATCATGATATCTTCATCATCATGATATCTTCATCATCATCATCATCATCATCATCATCATGATATCTTCATCATCATCATCATCATCATGATATCTTCATCATCATCATCATCATCATCATCATCATGATATCTTCATCATCATCATCATCATCATCTCATAATGATATCATCATCATCATCGTCATCTCATAATGATATCATCATCATCATCATCTCATAATGATATCATCATCATCATCATCAATGATATCATCATCATCGTCATCATCATCTCATCATGATATCATCATCATCATCATCATCATCTCATAATGATATCATCATCATCTCATCATGATATCTTCATCATCATCATCATCTCATCATGATATCATCATCATCATGATATCATCATCATCTCATCATGATATCATCATCATCATGATATCATCATCATCATCATCTCATCATGATATCATCATCATCTCATCATGATATCATCATCTCATCATGATATCATCATCATCATCATCATCTCATCATGATATCATCATCATCATCATCATCATCATCATCATCAATGATATCATCATCATCATCATCTCATCATGATATCATCATCATCATCATCATCATCATCATCTCATCATGATATCATCATCATCATCATCATCATCTCATCATGATATCATCATCATCATCATCATCATCTCATCATGATATCATCATCTTAATCAATGATATCATCATTATCATCATCATCATCATCATCATCATCATCTCATCATGATATCATCATCATAATCATCATCTCATCATGATATCATCATCATCATCATCATCATCATCTCATCATGATATCATCATCATCATCATCATCATCATCTCATAATGATATCATCATCATCATCATCATCATCAATGATATCATCATCTTAATCAATGATATCATCATTATCATCATCATCATCATCATCATCATCATCATCATCATCTCATCATCATCATCTCATCATGATATCATCATCTCATCATGATATCATCATCATCATCATCATCATATCATCATCATCATCATCGTCATCATCATGATATCATCATCGTCATCATGATATTATCATCATTCACATGATATCATCATCATCTCATCATGATATCATCATCATCATCATCATCATCTCATCATGATATCATCATCATCATAATCATCATCATCTCATCATGATATCATCATCATCATCATCATCATGATATCTTCATCATCATCATCATCATGATATCTTCATCATCATGATATCTTCATCATCATCATCATCATCATCATGATATCTTCATCATCATGATATCTTCATCATCATCATCATCATCATCATCATGATATCTTCATCATCATCATCATCATGATATCTTCATCATCATCATCATCATCATCATCATGATATCTTCATCATCATCATCATCATCTCATAATGATATCATCATCATCATCGTCATCTCATAATGATATCATCATCATCATCATCATCTCATAATGATATCATCATCATCATCATCAATGATATCATCATCATCATCATCATCATCTCATCATGATATCATCATCATCATCATCTCATAATGATATCATCATCATCTCATCATGATATCTTCATCATCATCATCATCTCATCATGATATCATCATCATCATGATATCATCATCATCTCATCATGATATCATCATCATCATGATATCATCATCATCATCATCATCTCATCATGATATCATCATCATCTCATCATGATATCATCATCTCATCATGATATCATCATCATCATCATCTCATCATGATATCATCATCATCATCATCATCATCAATGATATCATCATCATCATCATCTCATCATGATATCATCATCATCATCATCATCATCATCTCATCATGATATCATCATCATCATCATCATCATCTCATAATGATATCATCATCATCATCATCATCATCTCATAATGATATCATCATCATCATCATCATCATCAATGATATCATCATCTTAATCAATGATATCATCATTATCATCATCATCATCATCATCATCTCATCATGATATCATCATCATCATCATCATCTCATCATGATATCATCAACATCATCATCATCATCATCTCATCATGATATCATCATCATCATCATCATCATCATCTCATAATGATATCATCATCATCATCATCATCAATGATATCATCATCTTAATCAATGATATCATCATTATCATCATCATCATCTCATCATGATATCATCATCATCATCATCATCTCATCATGATATCATCATCATCATCATCATCATCATCATCATCATCTCATCATGATATCATCATCATCATCATCTCATCATGATATCATCATCATCATAATCATCATCTCATCATGATATCATCATCATCTCATCATGATATCATCATCATCATGATATCATCATCATCTCATCATGATATCATCATCATCATGATATCATCATCATCATCATCAACATCATCTCATCATGATATCATCATCATCATCATCATCATCATCATCATCATCTCATAATGATATCATCATCATCTCATCATGATATCTTCATCATCATCATCATCTCATCATGATATCATCATCATCATGATATCATCATCATCTCATCATGATATCATCATCATCATGATATCATCATCATCATCATCTCATCATGATATCATCATCATCTCATCATGATATCATCATCTCATCATGATATCATCATCATCATCATCATCATCTCATCATGATATCATCATCATCATCATCATCATCAATGATATCATCATCATCATCATCTCATCATGATATCATCATCATCATCATCATCATCATGATATCTTCATCATCATCATCATCATCATTATCATCATGATATCTTCATCATCATCATCATCATCATGATATCTTCATCATCATCATGATATCTTCATCATCATCAACATCTCATCATGATATCATCATCATCTCATCATGATATCATCATCATCATCATCATCATCATCATCTCATCATGATATCATCATCATCTCATCATGATATCATCATCATCATGATATCATCATCATCTCATCATGATATCATCATCATCATGATATCATCATCATCATCTCATCATGATATCATCATCATCTCATCATATCATCATCATCTCATCATGATATCATCATCATCATCATCATCATCTCATCATCATCATCTCATCATGATATCATCATCTCATCATGATATCATCATCATCATCATCATCATCATATCATCATCATCATCATCATCGTCATCATCATGATATCATCATCGTCATCATGATATCATCATCATTCACATGATATCATCATCATCATCATCTCATCATGATATCATCATCATCATCATCATCATCTCATCATGATATCATCATCATCATAATCATCATCATCTCATCATGATATCATCATCATCATCATCATCATGATATCTTCATCATCATCATCATCATCATCATCATCATGATATCTTCATCATCATGATATCTTCATCATCATCATCATCATCATCATCATGATATCTTCATCATCATGATATCTTCATCATCATCATCATCATCATGATATCTTCATCATCATCATCATCATCATGATATCTTCATCATCATCATCATCATCTCATAATGATATCATCATCATCATGATATCTTCATCATCATCATCATCATCTCATAATGATATCATCATCATCATCGTCATCTCATAATGATATCATCATCATCATCATCTCATAATGATATCATCATCATCATCATCAATGATATCATCATCATCATCATCATCATCTCATCATGATATCATCATCATCATCATCATCATCTCATAATGATATCATCATCATCTCATCATGATATCTTCATCATCATCATCATCTCATCATGATATCATCATCATCATGATATCATCATCATCTCATCATGATATCATCATCATCATGATATCATCATCATCATCATCATCTCATCATGATATCATCATCATCATCAATGATATCATCATCATCATCATCTCATCATGATATCATCATCATCATCATCATCATCATCATCATCTCATCATGATATCATCATCATCATCATCATCATCATCTCATAATGATATCATCATCATCATCATCATCATCATCATCATCATCTCATAATGATATCATCATCATCATCATCATCAATGATATCATCATCTTAATCAATGATATCATCATTATCATCATCATCATCATCATCATCATCTCATCATGATATCATCATCATTATCATCATCATCTCATCATGATATCATCATCATCATCATCATCATCATCTCATCATGATATCATCATCATCATCATCATCATCTCATAATGATATCATCATCATCATCATCATCATCAATGATATCATCATCTTAATCAATGATATAATCATTATCATCATCATCATCATCATCATCTCATCATGATATCATCATCATCATCATCATCATCTCATCATGATATCATCATCATCATCATCATCATCATCTCATCATGATATCATCATCATCATCATCTCATCATGATATCATCATCATCATAATCATCATCTCATCATGATATCATCATCATCTCATCATGATATCATCATCATCATGATATCATCATCATCTCATCATGATATCATCATCATCATGATATCATCATCATCATCATCATCATCTCATCATGATATCATCATCATCATCATCATCATCTCATCATGATATCATCATCATCATCATCATCATCATCATCATCATCATCATCATCATCATCATCTCATAATGATATCATCATCATCTCATCATGATATCTTCATCATCATCATCATCATCTCATCATGATATCATCATCATCATGATATCATCATCATCTCATCATGATATCATCATCATCATGATATCATCATCATCATCATCTCATCATGATATCATCATCATCTCATCATGATATCATCATCTCATCATGATATCATCATCATCATCATCATCTCATCATGATATCATCATCATCATCATCATCATCAATGATATCATCATCATCATCATCTCATCATTATATCATCATCATCATCATCATCATCATCATCATCATCATCATCTCATCATGATATCATCATCATCATCATCATCATCATCTCATAATGATATCATCATCATCATCATCATCATCTCATAATGATATCATCATCATCATCATCATCAATGATATCATCATCTTAATCAATGATATCATCATTATCATCATCATCATCATCATCATCATCTCATCATGATATCATCATCATCATCATCATCTCATCATGATATCATCATCATCATCATCTCATCATGATATCATCATCATCTCATCATGATATCATCATCATCATCATCTCATCATGATATCATCATCATCATAATCATCATCTCATCATGATATCATCATCATCTCATCATGATATCATCATCATCATGATATCATCATCATCTCATCATGATATCATCATCATCATGATATCATCATCATCATCATCATCTCATCATGATATCATCATCATCATCATCATCATCATCATCATCATCTCATCATGATATCATCATCATCATCATCTCATCATGATATCATCATCATCTCATCATGATATCATCATCATCTCATCATGATATCATCATCATCATGATATCATCATCATCATCTCATCATGATATCATCATCATCATGATATCATCATCATATCATCATGATATCATCATCATCTCATCATCATCATCTCATCATGATATCATCATCATCTCATCATGATATCATCATCATCATGATATCATCATCATCTCATCATGATATCATCATCATCATGATATCATCATCATCATCATCATCATCATCATCTCATCATGATATCATCATCGTCATCATGATATCATCATCATTCACATGATATCATCATCATCATCATCTCATCATGATATCATCATCATCATCATCATTATCTCATCATGATATCATCATCATCATAATCATCATCATCTCATCATGATATCATCATCATCATCATCATCATGATATCTTCATCATCATCATCATCATGATATCTTCATCATCATCATCATCATCATCATCATCATCATCATGATATCTTCATCATCATGATATCTTCATCATCATCATCATCATGATATCTTCATCATCATGATATCTTCATCATCATCATCATCATCATCATCATCATGATATCTTCATCATCATCATCATCATCATGATATCTTCATCATCATCATCATCATCATGATATCTTCATCATCATCATCATCATCATCATCATCATCTCATAATGATATCATCATCATCTCATCATGATATCTTCATCATCATCATCATCATCTCATCATGATATCATCATCATCATGATATCATCATCATCTCATCATGATATCATCATCATCATGATATCATCATCATCATCATCTCATCATGATATCATCATCATCTCATCATGATATCATCATCTCATCATGATATCATCATCATCATCATCATCTCATCATGATATCATCATCATCATCATCATCAATGATATCATCATCATCATCATCTCATCATTATATCATCATCATCATCATCATCATCATCATCATCATCATCATCATCTCATCATGATATCATCATCATCATCATCATCATCATCATCTCATAATGATATCATCATCATCATCATCATCATCTCATAATGATATCATCATCATCATCATCATCAATGATATCATCATCTTAATCAATGATATCATCATTATCATCATCATCATCATCATCATCATCTCATCATCATCATCATCATCATCTCATCATGATATCATCATCATCATCATCTCATCATGATATCATCATCATCATCATCATCATCATCTCATCATGATATCATCATCATCATCATCTCATCATGATATCATCATCATCATAATCATCATCTCATCATGATATCATCATCATCTCATCATGATATCATCATCATCATGATATCATCATCATCTCATCATGATATCATCATCATCATGATATCATCATCATCATCATCATCTCATCATGATATCATCATCATCATCATCATCATCATCATCTCATCATGATATCATCATCATCATCATCTCATCATGATATCATCATCATCATAATCATCATCATCATCTCATCATGATATCATCATCATCTCATCATGATATCATCATCATCTCATCATGATATCATCATCATCATGATATCATCATCATCATCTCATCATGATATCATCATCATCATGATATCATCATCATCTCATCATGATATCATCATCATCTCATCATCATCATCTCATCATGATATCATCATCATCTCATCATGATATCATCATCATCATGATATCATCATCATCTCATCATGATATCATCATCATCATGATATCATCATCATCATCATCATCATCATCATCTCATCATGATATCATCATCGTCATCATGATATCATCATCATTCACATGATATCATCATCATCATCATCTCATCATGATATCATCATCATCATCATCATTATCTCATCATGATATCATCATCATCATAATCATCATCATCTCATCATGATATCATCATCATCATCATCATCATGATATCTTCATCATCATCATCATCATCATCATCATCATCATCATCATCATGATATCTTCATCATCATGATATCTTCATCATCATCATCATCATGATATCTTCATCATCATGATATCTTCATCATCATCATCATCATCATCATCATCATGATATCTTCATCATCATCATCATCATCATGATATCTTCATCATCATCATCATCATCATGATATCTTCATCATCATCATCATCATCATCATCATCATCATCATCATCATCATGATATCTTCATCATCATCATCATCATCTCATAATGATATCATCATCATCATCGTCATCTCATAATGATATCATCATCATCATCTCATAATGATATCATCATCATCATCATCAATGATATCATCATCATCATCATCATCTCATCATGATATCATCATCATCATCATCATCATCTCATAATGATATCATCATCATCTCATCATGATATCTTCATCATCATCATCATCTCATCATGATATCATCATCATCATGATATCATCATCATCTCATCATGATATCATCATCATCATGATATCATCATCATCTCATCATGATATCATCATCTCATCATGATATCATCATCATCATCATCATCATCTCATCATGATATCATCATCATCATCATCATCATCATCATCATCATCAATGATATCATCATCATCATCATCATCATCTCATCATGATATCATCATCATCATCATCATCATCTCATCATGATATCATCATCATCATCATCATCATCATCATCTCATCATGATATCATCATCATCATCATCATCTCATCATGATATCATCATCATCATCATCATCATCATCATCATCTCATAATGATATCATCATCATCTCATCATGATATCTTCATCATCATCATCATCATCTCATCATGATATCATCATCATCATGATATCATCATCATCATCATCTCATCATGATATCATCATCATCTCATCATGATATCATCATCTCATCATGATATCATCATCATCATCATCATCTCATCATGATATCATCATCATCATCATCATCATCATCATTTCATAATGATATCATCATCATCATCATCATCAATGATATCATCATCTTAATCAATGATATCATCATTATCATCATCATCATCATCATCATCATCATCTCATCATCATCATCTCATCATGATATCATCATCTCATCATGATATCATCATCATCATCATCATCATATCATCATCATCATCATCGTCATCATCATGATATCATCATCGTCATCATGATATCATCATCATTCACATGATATCATCATCATCATCATCTCATCATGATATCATCATCATCATCATCATCATCTCATCATGATATCATCATCATCATAATCATCATCATCTCATCATGATATCATCATCATCATCATCATCATGATATCTTCATCATCATCATCATCATCATCATCATGATATCTTCATCATCATGATATCTTCATCATCATCATCATCATCATCATGATATCTTCATCATCATGATATCTTCATCATCATCATCATCATCATCATCATCATCATCATCATGATATCTTCATCATCATCATCATCATCATGATATCTTCATCATCATCATCATCATCATCATCATCATGATATCTTCATCATCATCATCATCATCTCATAATGATATCATCATCATCATCGTCATCTCATAATGATATCATCATCATCATCATCTCATAATGATATCATCATCATCATCATCAATGATATCATCATCATCATCATCATCATCTCATCATGATATCATCATCATCATCATCATCATCATCATCATCTCATAATGATATCATCATCATCTCATCATGATATCTTCATCATCATCATCATCATCTCATCATGATATCATCATCATCATGATATCATCATCATCTCATCATGATATCATCATCATCATGATATCATCATCATCATCATCTCATCATGATATCATCATCATCTCATCATGATATCATCATCTCATCATGATATCATCATCATCATCATCATCATCTCATCATGATATCATCATCATCATCATCATCAATGATATCATCATCATCATCTCATCATGATATCATCATCATCATCATCATCATCATCATCATCATCATCTCATCATGATATCATCATCATCATCATCATCATCATCTCATAATGATATCATCATCATCATCATCAATGATATCATCATCTTAATCAATGATATCATCATTATCATCATCATCATCATCATCATCTCATCATGATATCATCATCATCATCATCATCATCTCATCATGATATCATCATCATCATCATCATCATCATCTCATCATGATATCATCATCATCATCATCATCATCTCATAATGATATCATCATCATCATCATCATCAATGATATCATCATCTTAATCAATGATATCATCATTATCATCATCATCATCATCATCTCATCATGATATCATCATCATCATCATCATCTCATCATGATATCATCATCATCATCATCATCATCTCATCATGATATCATCATCATCATCATCATCATCTCATCATGATATCATCATCATCATGATATCATCATCATCATGATATCATCATCATCTCATCATGATATCATCATCATCATGATATCATCATCATCATCATCATCATCTCATCATGATATCATCTTCATCATCATCATCATCATCTCATAATGATATCATCATCATCTCATCATGATATCTTCATCATCATCATCATCATCATGATATCATCATCATCTCATCATGATATCATCATCATCATGATATCATCATCATCATCATCTCATCATGATATCATCATCATCTCATCATGATATCATCATCTCATCATGATATCATCATCATCATCTCATCATGATATCATCATCATCATCATCATCATCAATGATATCATCATCATCATCATCTCATCATGATATCATCATCATCATCATCTCATCATGATATCATCATCATCATCATCTCATCATGATATCATCATCATCATCATCATCATCATCTCATCATGATATCATCATCATCATCATCATCATCTCATAATGATATCATCATCATCATCATCATCATCATCTCATAATGATATCATCATCATCATCATCATCAATGATATCATCATCTTAATCAATGATATCATCATTATCATCATCATCATCATCATCATCTCATCATGATATCATCATCATCATCATCATCTCATCATGATATCATCATCATCATCATCTCATAATGATATCATCATCATCATCATCATCATCATCTCATAATGATATCATCATCATCGTCATCATCAATGATATCATCATCTTAATCAATGATATCATCATTATCATCATCATCATCATCATCATCTCATCATGATATCATCATCATCATCATCATCTCATCATGATATCATCATCATCATCATCATCATCTCATCATGATATCATCATCATCATCATCATCATCATCATCATCTCATCATGATATCATCATCATCATCATCTCATCATGATATCATCATCATCTCATCATGATATCATCATCATCTCATCATGATATCATCATCATCATGATATCATCATCATCTGATCATGATATCATCATCATCATCATCATCATCTCATCATGATATCATCATCATCATCATCATCATCATCATCATCATCATCATCTCATCATGATATCATCATCATCATCATCTCATCATGATATCATCATCATAATCATCATCATCATCTCATCATGATATCATCATCATCTCATCATGATATCATCATCATCATGATATCATCATCATCTCATCATGATATCATCATCATCATGATATCATCATCATCTCATCATGATATCATCATCATCTCATCATCATCATCTCATCATGATATCATCATCATCTCATCATGATATCATCATCATCATGATATCATCATCATCTCATCATGATATCATCATCATCATGATATCATCATCATCATCATCTCATCATGATATCATCATCTCATCATGATATCATCATCTCATCATGATATCATCATCATCATCATCATCTCATCATGATATCATCATCTCATCATGATATCATCATCTCATCATGATATCATCATCATCATGATATCATCATCATCATCATCATCATCATCTCATCATGATATCATCATCTCATCATGATATCATCATCTCATCATGATATCATCATCATCATCATCATCTCATCATGATATCATCATCTCATCATGATATCATCATCTCATCATGATATCATCATCTCATCATGATATCATGATATCATCATCATCATGATATCATCATCATCTCATCATGATATCATCATCATCTCATCATGATATCATCATCATCATGATATCATCATCATCATGATATCATCATCATCTCATCATGATATCATCATCATCATCATCATCATCATCATCATAATCATCTCATCATGATATCATCATCATCATAATCATCATCATCATCTCATCATGATATCATCATCATCTCATCATGATATCATCATCATCATGATATCATCATCATCTCATCATGATATCATCATCATCATGATTTCATCATCATCATCATCTCATCATGATATCATCATCATCATAATCATCATCATCTCATCATGATATCATCATCATCATCTCTTCATGATATCATCATCATCATGATATCATCATCATCATCATCATCATCATGATATCATCATCATCATCATCATCATCATCTCATCATGATATCATCATCTCATCATGATATCATCATCATCATCATCATCATCATCATCTCATCATGATATCATCATCTCATCATGATATCATCATCTCATCATGATATCATCATCATCATCATCTCATCATGATATCATCATTTCATCATGATATCATCATCATCATCATCATGATATCATCATCATCATCATCATCATGATATCATCATCATCATCATCATCATCATGATATCATCATCATCATCATGATATCATCATCATCATCTCATCATGATATCATCATCATCATCATCATGATATCATCATCATCATCTCATCATGATATCATCATCATCATCATCATGATATCATCATTTCATCTTGATATCATCATCATCATCATCATCATCATGATATCATCATCATCATCATCATCATGATATCATCATCATCATCATGATATCATCATCATCATCATGATATCATCATCATCATCTCATCATGATATCATCATCATCATCATCATGATATCATCATCATCATCATGATATCTTCATCATCATCATGATATCTTCATCATCATCATCATCAAGATATCTTCATCATCATCATCATCATGATATCTTCATCATCATCATCATCATGATATCTTCATCATCATCATCATCATCATATCATCATCATCATCATCATCATCATCATGATATCTTCATCATCATCATGATATCTTCATCATCATCATCATCATCATCATCATCATCGTCATCATGATATCATCATCATCATCATCATCATGATATCATCATCATCATCATCATCATCATCATCATCATCATCATGATATCATCATCATCATCTCATCATGATATCATCATCATCATGATATCATCATCATCTCATCATCATCATGATATCATCATCATCATCATCATCATCATCTCATCATGATATCATCATCTCATCATGATATCATCATCTCATCATCTCATCATGATATCATCATTTCATCATGATATCATCATCATCATCATCATCATCATGATATCATCATCATCATCATCATCATGATATCATCATCATCATCATCATCATCATGATATCATCATCATCATCATGATATCATCATCATCATCATGATATCATCATCATCATCTCATCATGATATCATCATCATCATCATCATGATATCATCATTTCATCGTGATATCATCATCATCATCATCATCATCATGATATCATCATCATCATCATCATCATGATATCATCATCATCATCATGATATCATCATCATCATCATGATATCATCATCATCATCATCTCATCATGATATCATCATTTCATCATGATATCATCATCATCATCATCATCATCATCATGATATCATCATCATCATCATCATCATGATATCATCATCATCATCATCATCATCATGATATCATCATCATCATCATGATATCATCATCATCATCATGATATCATCATCATCATCTCATCATGATATCATCATCATCATCATCATGATATCATCATTTCATCGTGATATCATCATCATCATCATCATCATCATGATATCATCATCATCATCATCATCATGATATCATCATCATCATCATGATATCATCATCATCATCATGATATCATCATCATCATCATCATCTCATCATGATATCATCTTCATCATCATCATGATATCATCATCATCATCATGATATCTTCATCATCATCATGATATCTTCATCATCATCATCATCATGATATCTTCATCATCATCATCATCATGATATCTTCATCATCATCATCATCATGATATCTTCATCATCATCATCATCATGATATCTTCATCATCATCATCATCATCATCATCATCATCATCATGATATCTTCATCATCATCATGATATCTTCATCATCATCATCATCATCATCGTCATCATGATATCATCATCATCATCATCATCGTCATCATGATATCATCATCATCATCATCATCATCATCATCATCATCATGATATCATCATCATCATCTCATCATGATATCATCATCATCATGATATCATCATCATCTCATCATCATCATGATATCATCATCATCATCATCATCATCATCTCATCATGATATCATCATCTCATCATGATATCATCATCTCATCATGATATCATCATCATCATCATCTCATCATGATATCATCATTTCATCATGATATCATCATCATCATCATCATCATCATGATATCATCATCATCATCATCATCATGATATCATCATCATCATCATCATCATCATGATATCATCATCATCATCATGATATCATCATCATCATCATGATATCATCATCATCATCTCATCATGATATCATCATCATCATCATCATGATATCATCATTTCATCGTGATATCATCATCATCATCATCATCATCATCATGATATCATCATCATCATCATCATCATGATATCATCATCATCATCATGATATCATCATCATCATCATGATATCATCATCATCATCATCATCATCATCATCTCATCATGATATCATCATCATCATCATCATGATATCATCATCATCATCATCATGATATCTTCATCATCATCATGATATCT
This sequence comes from Pelodytes ibericus, assembly GCA_036172795.1. Taxonomy (NCBI): domain Eukaryota; kingdom Metazoa; phylum Chordata; class Amphibia; order Anura; family Pelodytidae; genus Pelodytes; species Pelodytes ibericus. Next base: position 236,014 of record JAYKOZ010000084.1, read on the forward strand.
TCATCATCATCATGATATCTTCATCATCATCATCATCATGATATCTTCATCATCATCATCATCATGATATCTTCATCATCATCATCATCATGATATCTTCATCATCATCATCATCATCATCATCATCATCATCATCATCATCATGATATCTTCATCATCATCATGATATCTTCATCATCATCATCATCATCATCGTCATCATGATATCATCATCATCATCATCATCGTCATCATGATATCATCATCATCATCATCATCATCATCATCATCATCATCATCATGATATCTTCATCATCATCATGATATCTTCATCATCATCATCATCATCATCGTCATCATGATATCATCATCATCATCATCATCGTCATCATGATATCATCATCATCATCATCATCATCATCATCATGATATCATCATCATCATCATCATCTTATGATATCATCATCATCTCATGATATCATCATCATCATCATCATCATGATATCTTCATCATCATCATCATCATCATCATGATATCTTCATCATCATCATGATATCTTCATCATCATCAACATCATCATGATATCTTCATCATCATCATGATATCTTCATCATCATCATCATCACCATGATATCTTCATCATCATCATCATTATCATTATCATCATGATATCTTCATCATCATCATCATCATCATGATATCTTCATCATCATCATGATATCTTCATCATCATCAACATCTCATCATGATATCATCATCATCTCATCATGATATCATCATCATCATCATCATCTCATCATGATATCATCATCATCTCATCATGATATCATCATCATCATGATATCATCATCATCATGATATCATCATCATCTCATCATGATATCATCATCATCATGATATCATCATCATCATCTCATCATGATATCATCATCATCTCATCATATCATCATCATCTCATCATGATATCATCATCATCATCATCATCATCATCTCATCATCATCATCTCATCATGATATCATCATCTCATCATGATATCATCATCATCATATCATCATCATCATCATCGTCATCATCATGATATCATCATCGTCATCATGATATCATCATCATTCACATGATATCATCATCATCATCATCTCATCATGATATCATCATCATCATCATCATCATCTCATCATGATATCATCATCATCATAATCATCATCATCTCATCATGATATCATCATCATCATCATCATCATGATATCTTCATCATCATCATCATCATCATCATCATCATGATATCTTCATCATCATGATATCTTCATCATCATCATCATCATCATCATCATGATATCTTCATCATCATGATATCTTCATCATCATCATCATCATCATCATCATCATCATCATGATATCTTCATCATCATCATCATCATCATGATATCTTCATCATCATCATCATCATCATCATCATCATCATCATGATATCTTCATCATCATCATCATCATCTCATAATGATATCATCATCGTCATCTCATAATGATATCATCATCATCATCATCTCATAATGATATCATCATCATCATCATCAATGATATCATCATCATCATCATCATCATCTCATCATGATATCATCATCATCATCATCATCATCATCTCATAATGATATCATCATCATCTCATCATGATATCTTCATCATCATCATCATCTCATCATGATATCATCATCATCATGATATCATCATCATCTCATCATGATATCATCATCATCATGATATCATCATCATCATCATCTCATCATGATATCATCATCATCTCATCATGATATCATCATCTCATCATGATATCATCATCATCATCATCATCTCATCATGATATCATCATCATCATGATATCATCATCATCTCATCATGATATCATCATCATCATAATCATCATCATCATCTCATCATGATATCATCATCATCATCATCTCATCATGATATCATCATCATCATGATATCATCATCATCTCATCATCATCATGATATCATCATCATCATCATCATCATCTCATCATGATATCATCATCTCATCATGATATCATCATCTCATCATGATATCATCATCATCATCATCTCATCATGATATCATCATTTCATCATGATATCATCATCATCATCATCATCATCATCATCATGATATCATCATCATCATCATCATCATGATATCATCATCATCATCATCATCATCATCATCATGATATCATCATCATCATCATGATATCATCATCATCATCATGATATCATCATCATCATCTCATCATGATATCATCATCATCATCATCATGATATCATCATTTCATCGTGATATCATCATCATCATCATCATCATCATCATGATATCATCATCATCATCATCATCATGATATCATCATCATCATCATGATATCATCATCATCATCATGATATCATCATCATCATCATCATCATCATCATCATCATCTCATCATGATATCATCATCATCATCATCATGATATCATCATCATCATCATGATATCTTCATCATCATCATGATATCTTCATCATCATCATCATCATGATATCTTCATCATCATCATCATCATGATATCTTCATCATCATCATCATCATCATCATCATCATGATATCTTCATCATCATCATGATATCTTCATCATCATCATCATCATCATCGTCATCATGATATCATCATCATCATCATCATCGTCATCATGATATCATCATCATCATCATCATCATCATCATCATCATCATCATCATGATATCTTCATCATCATCATGATATCTTCATCATCATCATCATCATCATCATCGTCATCATGATATCATCATCATCATCATCATCGTCATCATGATATCATCATCATCATCATCATCTTATGATATCATCATCATCTCATGATATCATCATCATCATCATCATCATGATATCTTCATCATCATCATCATCATCATCATGATATCTTCATCATCATCATGATATCTTCATCATCATCAACATCATCATGATATCTTCATCATCATCATGATATCTTCATCATCATCATCATCATCATGATATCTTCATCATCATCATCATCATCATTATCATCATGATATCTTCATCATCATCATCATCATCATGATATCTTCATCATCATCATGATATCTTCATCATCATCAACATCTCATCATGATATCATCATCATCTCATCATGATATCATCATCATCATCATCATCATCATCTCATCATGATATCATCATCATCTCATCATGATATCATCATCATCATGATATCATCATCATCTCATCATGATATCATCATCATCATGATATCATCATCATCATCTCATCATGATATCATCATCATCTCATCATATCATCATCATCTCATCATGATATCATCATCATCATCATCATCATCTCATCATCATCATCTCATCATGATATCATCATCTCATCATGATATCATCATCATCATCATCATCATATCATCATCATCATCATCGTCATCATCATGATATCATCATCGTCATCATGATATCATCATCATTCACATGATATCATCATCATCATCATCTTATCATGATATCATCATCATCATCATCATCATCTCATCATGATATCATCATCATCATAATCATCATCATCTCATCATGATATCATCATCATCATCATCATCATGATATCTTCATCATCATCATCATCATCATCATCATGATATCTTCATCATCATGATATCTTCATCATCATCATCATCATCATCATGATATCTTCATCATCATGATATCTTCATCATCATCATCATCATCATCATCATCATCATCATCATCATCATCATCATCATCATCATCATGATATCTTCATCATCATCATCATCATCATGATATCTTCATCATCATCATCATCATCATCATCATCATCATGATATCTTCATCATCATCATCATCTCATAATGATATCATCATCATCATCGTCATCTCATAATGATATCATCATCATCATCATCTCATAATGATATCATCATCATCATCATCAATGATATCATCATCATCATCATCATCATCTCATCATGATATCATCATCATCATCATCATCATCTCATAATGATATCATCATCATCTCATCATGATATCTTCATCATCATCATCATCTCATCATGATATCATCATCATCATGATATCATCATCATCTCATCATGATATCATCATCATCATGATATCATCATCATCATCATCATCTCATCATGATATCATCATCATCTCATCATGATATCATCATCTCATCATGATATCATCATCATCATCATCATCTCATCATGATATCAACATCATCATCATCATCATCAATGATATCATCATCATCATCATCTCATCATGATATCATCATCATCATCATCATCATTCTCATCTCATCATGATATCATCATCATCATCATCATCATCTCATAATGATATCATCATCATCAACATCATCATCTCATAATGATATCATCATCATCATCATCATCAATGATATCATCATCTTAATCAATGATATAATCATTATCATCACCATCATCATCTCATCATGATATCATCATCATCATCATCATCTCATCATGATATCATCATCATCATCATCATCATCTCATCATGATATCATCATCATCATCATCATCATCTCATAATGATATCATCATCATCATCATCATCAATGATATCATCATCTTAATCAATGATATCATCATTATCATCATCATCATCATCATCATCATCATCATCATCTCATCATCATCATCTCATCATGATATCATCATCTCATCATGATATCATCATCATCATCATCATCATCATATCATCATCATCATCGTCATCATCATGATATCATCATCGTCATCATGATATCATCATCATTCACATGATATCATCATCATCATCATCTCATCATGATATCATCATCATCATCATCATCATCTCATCATGATATCATCATCATCATAATCATCATCATCTCATCATGATATCATCATCATCATCATCATCATGATATCTTCATCATCATCATCATCATCATCATCATGATATCTTCATCATCATGATATCTTCATCATCATCATCATCATCATCATCATCATCATCATCATCATGATATCTTCATCATCATGATATCTTCATCATCATCATCATCATCATCATCATCATCATGATATCTTCATCATCATCATCATGATATCTTCATCATCATCATCATCATCATCATGATATCTTCATCATCATCATCATCATCTCATAATGATATCATCATCATCATCGTCATCTCATAATGATTTCATCATCATCATCATCTCATAATGATATCATCATCATCATCATCAATGATATCATCATCATCATCATCATCATCATCTCATCATGATATCATCATCATCATCATCATCATCTCATAATGATATCATCATCATCTCATCATGATATCTTCATCATCATCATCATCTCATCATGATATCATCATCATCATGATATCATCATCATCTCATCATGATATCATCATCATCATGATATCATCATCATCATCATCTCATCATGATATCATCATCATCTCATCATGATATCATCATCTCATCATGATATCATCATCATGATATCATCATCATCATCATCATCATCAATGATATCATCATCATCATCATCATCTCATCATGATATCATCATCATCATCATCATCATCATCATCATCTCATCATGATATCATCATCATCATCATCATCATCTCATAATGATATCATTATCATCATCATCATCATCTCATAATGATATCATCATCATCATCATCATCATCATCAATGATATCATCATCTTAATCAATGATATCATCATTATCATCATCATCATCATCATCTCATCATGATATCATCATCATCATCATCATCTCATCATGATATCATCATCATCATCATCATCATCATCTCATCATGATATCATCATCATCATCATCATCTCATAATGATATCATCATCATCATCATCATCAATGATATCATCATCTTAATCAATGATATCATCATTATCATCATCATCATCATCATCTCATCATGATATCATCATCATCATCATCATCATCTCATCATGATATCATCATCATCATCATCATCATCATCATCTCATCATGATATCATCATCATCATCATCTCATCATGATATCATCATCATCATCATAATCATCATCTCATCATGATATCATCATCATCTCATCATGATATCATCATCATCATGATATCATCATCATCTCATCATGATATCATCATCATCATGATATCATCATCATCATCATCATCTCATCATGATATCATCATCATCATCATCATCTCATCATGATATCATCATCATCATCATCATCATCATCATCATCTCATAATGATATCATCATCATCTCATCATGATATCTTCATCATCATCATCATCTCATGATATCATCATCATCATCATCATGATATCATCATCATCATCATCATATCTTCATCATCATCATGATATCTTCATCA
>JAYKOZ010000084.1:247500-292500 GCA_036172795.1 Pelodytes ibericus
ATCATCATCATCATCTCATCATGATATCATCATCATCATCATCATCATCTCATCATGATATCATCATCATCATAATCATCATCATCTCATCATGATATCATCATCATCATCATCATCATGATATCTTCATCATCATCATCATCATCATCATCATCATCATCATCATCATGATATCTTCATCATCATGATATCTTCATCATCATCATCATCATCATCATGATATCTTCATCATCATGATATCTTCATCATCATCATCATCATCATCATCATCATCATCATCATCATCATGATATCTTCATCATTATCATCATCATCATGATATCTTCATCATCATCATCATCATCATCATCATCATCATCATCATCATCATCATCATCATCATCATGATATCTTCATCATCATCATCATCATCTCATAATGATATCATCATCATCATCGTCATCTCATAATGATATCATCATCATCATCATCTCATAATGATATCATCATCATCATCATCATCAATGATATCATCATCATCATCATCATCATCTCATCATGATATCATCATCATCATCATCATCATCATCTCATAATGATATCATCATCATCTCATCATGATATCTTCATCATCATCATCATCTCATCATGATATCCTCATCATCATTATATCATCATCATCTCATCATGATATCATCATCATCATGATATCATCATCATCATCATCTCATCATGATATCATCATCATCATCATCATCTCATCATGATATCATCATCATCATCATCATCATCATCAATGATATCATCATCATCATCATCTCATCATGATATCATCATCATCATCATCATCATCATCATCTCATCATGATATCATCATCATCATCATCATCATCTCATAATGATATCATCATCATCATCATCATCTCATAATGATATCATCATCATCATCATCATCATCAATGATATCATCATCTTAATCAATGATATCATCATTATCATCATCATCATCATCATCATCATCTCATCATGATATCATCATCATCATCATCATCTCATCATGATATCATCATCATCATCATCATCATCTCATCATGATATCATCATCATCATCATCATCATCTCATAATGATATCATCATCATCATCATCATCAATGATATCATCATCTTAATCAATGATATCATCATTATCATCATCATCATCATCATCATCTCATCATGATATCATCATCATCATCATCATCTCATCATGATATCATCATCATCATCATCATCATCATCTCATCATGATATCATCATCATCATCATCATCATCATCATCATCTCATAATGATATCATCATCATCATCATCATCAATGATATCATCATCTTAATCAATGATATCATCATTATCATCATCATCATCATCATCATCTCATCATGATATCATCATCATTATCATCATCATCTCATCATGATATCATCATCATCATCATCATCATCTCATCATGATATCATCATCATCATCATCATCATCTCATAATGATATCATCATCATCATCATCAATGATATCATCATCTTAATCAATGATATCATCATTATCATCATCATCATCATCATCATCTCATCATGATATCATCATCATCATCATCATCATCTCATCATGATATCATCATCATCATCATCATCATCATCTCATCATGATATCATCATCATCATCATCATCTCATCATGATATCATCATCATCATAATCATCATCTCATCATGATATCATCATCATCTCATCATGATATCATCATCATCATGATATCATCATCATCTCATCATGATATCATCATCATCATGATATCATCATCATCATCATCATCATCATCTCATCATGATATCATCATCATCATCATCATCATCTCATCATGATATCATCATCATCATCATCATCATCATCATCATCATCATCATCATCATCTCATAATGATATCATCATCATCTCATCATGATATCTTCATCATCATCATCATCATCTCATCATGATATCATCATCATCATGATATCATCATCATCTCATCATGATATCATCATCATCATGATATCATCATCATCATCATCTCATCATGATATCATCATCATCTCATCATGATATCATCATCTCATCATGATATCATCATCATCATCATCATCTCATCATGATATCATCATCATCATCATCATCAATGATATCATCATCATCATCATCTCATCATTATATCATCATCATCATCATCATCATCATCATCATCATCATCTCATCATGATATCATCATCATCATCATCATCATCATCTCATAATGATATCATCATCATCATCATCATCATCTCATAATGATATCATCATCATCATCATCATCAATGATATCATCATCTTAATCAATGATATCATCATTATCATCATCATCATCATCATCATCATCTCATCATGATATCATCATCATCATCATCATCATCTCATCATGATATCATCATCATCATCATCTCATCATGATATCATCATCATCATCATCATCATCATCATCATCTCATCATGATATCATCATCATCATCATCTCATCATGATATCATCATCATCATAATCATCATCTCATCATGATATCATCATCATCATGATATCATCATCATCATCATCATCTCATCATGATATCATCATCATCATCATCATCATCATCATCATCTCATCATGATATCATCATCATCATCATCATCTCATCATGATATCATCATCATCATAATCATCATCATCATCTCATCATGATATCATCATCATCTCATCATGATATCATCATCATCTCATCATGATATCATCATCATCATGATATCATCATCATCATCTCATCATGATATCATCATCATCATGATATCATCATCATCTCATCATGATATCATCATCATCTCATCATCATCATCTCATCATGATATCATCATCATCTCATCATGATATCATCATCATCATGATATCATCATCATCTCATCATGATATCATCATCATCATGATATCATCATCATCATCATCATCATCTCATCATGATATCATCATCGTCATCATGATATCATCATCATTCACATGATATCATCATCATCATCATCTCATCATGATATCATCATCATCATCATCATTATCTCATCATGATATCATCATCATCATAATCATCATCATCTCATCATGATATCATCATCATCATCATCATCATCATGATATCTTCATCATCATCATCATCATCATCATCATCATGATATCTTCATCATCATGATATCTTCATCATCATCATCATCATGATATCTTCATCATCATGATATCTTCATCATCATCATCATCATCATCATCATGATATCTTCATCATCATCATCATCATCATGATATCTTCATCATCATCATCATCATCATGATATCTTCATCATCATCATCATCATCATCATCATCATCATCATGATATCTTCATCATCATCATCATCATCTCATAATGATATCATCATCATCATCGTCATCTCATAATGATATCATCATCATCATCTCATAATGATATCATCATCATCATCATCAATGATATCATCATCATCATCATCATCATCTCATCATGATATCATCATCATCATCATCATCATCATCTCATAATGATATCATCATCATCTCATCATGATATCTTCATCATCATCATCATCTCATCATGATATCATCATCATCATGATATCATCATCATCTCATCATGATATCATCATCATCATGATATCATCATCATCTCATCATGATATCATCATCATCTCATCATGATATCATCATCTCATCATGATATCATCATCATCATCATCATCTCATCATGATATCATCATCATCATCATCATCATCAATGATATCATCATCATCATCATCATCTCATCATGATATCATCATCATCATCATCATCATCATCTCATCATGATATCATCATCATCATCATCATCATCATCATCTCATCATGATATCATCATCATCATCATCATCATCATCATCATCATCATCATCTCATAATGATATCATCATCATCTCATCATGATATCTTCATCATCATCATCATCATCTCATCATGATATCATCATCATCATGATATCATCATCATCATCATCTCATCATGATATCATCATCATCTCATCATGATATCATCATCTCATCATGATATCATCATCATCATCATCATCTCATCATGATATCATCATCATCATCATCATCATCATCATCATTTCATAATGATATCATCATCATCATCATCATCAATGATATCATCATCTTAATCAATGATATCATCATTATCATCATCATCATCATCATCATCATCATCATCTCATCATCATCATCTCATCATGATATCATCATCTCATCATGATATCATCATCATCATCATCATCATATCATCATCATCATCATCGTCATCATCATGATATCATCATCGTCATCATGATATCATCATCATTCACATGATATCATCATCATCATCATCTCATCATGATATCATCATCATCATCATCATCATCTCATCATGATATCATCATCATCATAATCTTCATCATCTCATCATGATATCATCATCATCATCATCATCATGATATCTTCATCATCATCATCATCATCATCATCATGATATCTTCATCATCATGATATCTTCATCATCATCATCATCATCATCATGATATCTTCATCATCATGATATCTTCATCATCATCATCATCATCATCATCATGATATCTTCATCATCATCATCATCATCATGATATCTTCATCATCATCATCATCATCATCATGATATCTTCATCATCATCATCATCATCTCATAATGATATCATCATCATCATCGTCATCTCATAATGATATCATCATCATCATCATCAATGATATCATCATCATCATCATCATCATCTCATCATGATATCATCATCATCATCATCATCATGATATCATCATCATCATCATCATCATCATCTCATAATGATATCATCATCATCTCATCATGATATCTTCATCATCATCATCATCATCTCATCATGATATCATCATCATCATGATATCATCATCATCTCATCATGATATCATCATCATCATGATATCATCATCATCATCATCTCATCATGATATCATCATCATCTCATCATGATATCATCATCTCATCATGATATCATCATCATCATCATCATCATCTCATCATGATATCATCATCATCATCATCATCAATGATATCATCATCATCATCATCTCATCATGATATCATCATCATCATCATCATCATCATCATCATCATCATCTCATCATGATATCATCATCATCATCATCATCATCATCATCTCATAATGATATCATCATCATCATCATCAATGATATCATCATCTTAATCAATGATATCATCATTATCATCATCATCATCATCATCATCTCATCATGATATCATCATCATCATCATCATCATCTCATCATGATATCATCATTATCATCATCATCATCATCTCATCATGATATCATCATCATCATCATCATCATCTCATAATGATATCATCATCATCATCATCATCAATGATATCATCATCTTAATCAATGATATCATCATTATCATCATCATCATCATCATCATCATCTCATCATGATATCATCATCATCATCATCATCTCATCATGATATCATCATCATCATCATCATCATCTCATCATGATATCATCATCATCATCATCATCATCATCTCATCATGATATCATCATCATCATCATCTCATCATGATATCATCATCATCATAATCATCATCTCATCATGATATCATCATCATCTCATCATGATATCATCATCATCATGATATCATCATCATCTCATCATGATATCATCATCATCATGATATCATCATCATCATCATCATCATCTCATCATGATATCTTCATCATCATCATCATCTCATCATGATATCATCATCATCATGATATCATCATCATCTCATCATGATATCATCATCATCATGATATCATCATCATCATGATATCATCATCATCATCATCTCATCATGATATCATCATCATCTCATCATGATATCATCATCTCATCATGATATCATCATCATCATCATCATCATCTCATCATGATATCATCATCATCATCATCATCATCATCAATGATATCATCATCATCATCATCTCATCATGATATCATCATCATCATCATCATCATCATCATCATCATCATCTCATCATGATATCATCATCATCATCATCATCATCTCATAATGATATCATCATCATCATCATCATCATCATCTCATAATGATATCATCATCATCATCATCATCATCTCATAATGATATCATCATCATCATCATCATCAATGATATCATCATCTTAATCAATGATATCATCATTATCATCATCATCATCATCATCATCTCATCATGATATCATCATCATCATCATCATCTCATCATGATATCATCATCATCATCATCATCATCTCATAATGATATCATCATCATCATCATCATCTCATCATGATATCATCATCATCATCATCATCATCATCATCATCATCATCATCATCATCATCATCTCATCATGATATCATCATCATCATCATCATCTCATCATGATATCATCATCATCATCATCATCATCTCATCATGATATCATCATCATCATCATCATCATCATCTCATCATGATATCATCATCATCATCATCTCATCATGATATCATCATCATCATCATCATCATCATCTCATCATGATATCATCATCATCATCATCATCATCATCATCTCATCATGATATCATCATCATCATCATCTCATCATGATATCATCATCATCATAATCATCATCTCATCATGATATCATCATCATCTCATCATGATATCATCATCATCATGATATCATCATCATCATCATCATCATCTCATCATGATATCTTCATCATCATCATCATCTCATCATGATATCATCATCATCATGATATCATCATCATCTCATCATGATATCATCATCATCATGATATCATCATCATCATCTCATCATGATATCATCATCATCTCATCATGATATCATCATCTCATCATGATATCATCATCATCATCATCTCATCATGATATCATCATCATCATCATCATCATCATCATCAATGATATCATCATCATCATCATCATCTCATCATGATATCATCATCATCATCATCATCATCATCTCATCATGATATCATCATCATCATCATCATCATCTCATAATGATATCATCATCATCATCATCATCATCTCATAATGATATCATCATCATCATCATCTCATAATGATATCATCATCATCATCATCATCATCTCATAATGATATCATCATCATCATCATCATCAATGATATCATCATCTTAATCAATGATATCATCATTATCATCATCATCATCATCTCATCATGATATCATCATCATCATCATCATCATAATCTCATCATGATATCATCATCATCATCATCATCTCATAATGATATCATCATCATCATCATCATCTCATCATGATATCATCATCATCATCATCATCATCTCATCATGATATCATCATCTCATCATGATATCATCAGCATCATCATCATCATCTCATCATGATATCATCATCATCATCATCATCATCATCAATGATATCATCATCATCATCATCTCATCATGATATCATCATCATCATCATCATCTCATCATGATATCATCATCATCATCATCATCATCTCATAATGATATCATCATCATCATCATCATCATCATCTCATAATGATATCATCATCATCATCATCATCATCAATGATATCATCATCTTAATCAATGATATCATCATTATCATCATCATCATCATCATCATCTCATCATGATATCATCATCATCATCATCTCATCATGATATCATCATCATCATCATCATCATCTCATCATGATATCATCATCATCATCATCATCATCTCATAATGATATCATCATCGTCATCATCATCATCAATGATATCATCATCTTAATCAATGATATCATCATTATCATCATCATCATCATCATCATCATCTCATCATGATATCATCATCATCATCTCATCATGATATCATCATCATCATCATCATCATCTCATCATGATATCATCATCATCATCATCATCATCATCTCATCATGATATCATCATCATCATCATCATCATCATCTCATCATGATATCATCATCATCATCATCATCATCTCATCATGATATCATCATCATCATCATCATCATCATCATCTCATCATGATATCATCATCATCATCATCATCATCATCATGATATCATCATCATCATCATCATCATCATCATCATCATCTCATCATGATATCATCATCATCATCATCTCATCATGATATCATCATCATCATAATCATCATCTCATCATGATATCATCATCATCTCATCATGATATCATCATCATCATGATATCATCATCATCTCATCATGATATCATCATCATCATGATATCATCATCATCATCATCATCATCTCATCATGATATCATCATCGTCATCATCATCATCATCATCTCATAATGATATCATCATCATCTCATCATGATATCTTCATCATCATCATCATCTCATCATGATATCATCATCATCATGATATCATCATCATCTAATCATGATATCATCATCATCATGATATCATCATCATCATCATCTCATCATGATATCATCATCATCTCATCATGATATCATCATCTCATCATGATATCATCATCATCATCATCATCATCTCATCATGATATCATCATCATCATCATCATCATCATCATCAATGATATCATCATCATCATCATCTCATCATGATATCATCATCATCATCAATGATATCATCATCTTAATCAATGATATCATCATTATCATCATCATCATCATCATCATCTCATCATGATATCATCATCATCATCATCATCTCATCATGATATCATCATCATCATCATCATCATCTCATAATGATATCATCATCATCATCATCAATGATATCATCATCTTAATCAATGATATCATCATTATCATCATCATCATCATCATCATCTCATCATGATATCATCATCATCATCATCATCTCATCATGATATCATCATCATCATCATCATCATCTCATCATGATATCATCATCATCATCATCATCATCTCATCATGATATCATCATCATCATCATCATCATCTCATCATAATATCATCATCATCATCATCATCATCATCTCATCATGATATCATCATCATCATCATCATCTCATCATGATATCATCATCATCATCATCATCATCTCATCATGATATCATCATCATCATCATCATCATCATCATCATCTCATCATGATATCATCATCATCATCATCTCATCATGATATCATCATCATCATAATCATCATCTCATCATGATATCATCATCATCATCATCATCATCTCATCATCATCATGATATCATCATCATCTCATCATGATATCATCATCATCATGATATCATCATCATCATCATCATCATCTCATCATGATATCATCATCATCATCATCATCATCTCATCATGATATCATCATCATCATCATCATCATCATCATCTCATAATGATATCATCATCATCTCATCATGATATCTTCATCATCATCATCATCTCATCATGTTATCATCATCATCATGATATCATCATCATCTCATCATGATATCATCATCATCATGATATCATCATCATCATCATCTCATCATGATATCATCATCATCTCATCATGATATCATCATCTCATCATGATATCATCATCATCATCATCATCTCATCATGATATCATCATCATCATCATCATCATCATCATCATCAATGATATCATCATCATCATCATCTCATCATGATATCATCATCATCATCATCTCATCATGATATCATCATCATCATCATCATCATCATCATCATCTCATCATGATATCATCATCATCATCATCATCTCATAATGATATCATCATCATCATCATCATCATCTCATAATGATATCATCATCATCATCATCATCATCAATGATATCATCATCTTAATCAATGATATCATCATTATCATCATCATCATCATCATCATCAATGATATCATCATCTTAATCAATGATATCATCATTATCATCATCATCATCATCATCATCATCTCATCATGATATCATCATCATCATCATCATCATCATCATCATCATCATCATCTCATCATGATATCATCATCATCATCATCATCAATGATATCATCATCTTAATCAATGATATCATCATTATCATCATCATCATCATCATCATCATCTCATCATGATATCATCATCATCATCATCATCTCATCATGATATCATCATCATCATCATCATCATCTCATAATGATATCATCATCATCATCATCAATGATATCATCATCTTAATCAATGATATCATCATTATCATCATCATCATCATCATCTCATCATGATATCATCATCATCATCATCATCTCATCATGATATCATCATCATCATCATCTCATCATGATATCATCATCATCATCATCATCATCTCATCATGATATCATCATCATCATCATCATCATCATCTCATCATGATATCATCATCATCATCATCATCTCATCATGATATCATCATCATCATCATCATCATCTCATCATGATATCATCATCATCATCATCATCATCATCTCATCATGATATCATCATCATCATCATCTCATCATGATATCATCATCATCATAATCATCATCTCATCATGATATCATCATCATCTCATCATGATATCATCATCATCATGATATCATCATCATCTCATCATGATATCATCATCATCATGATATCATCATCATCATGATATCATCATCATCATCATCATCATCATCTCATCATGATATCATCATCATCATCATCATCATCATCATCATCTCATAATGATATCATCATCATCTCATCATGATATCTTCATCATCATCATCATCTCATCATGATATCATCATCATCATGATATCATCATCATCTCATCATGATATCATCATCATCATGATATCATCATCATCATCATCATCATCTCATCATGATATCATCATCATCATCATCATCATCATCTCATAATGATATCATCATCATCTCATCATGATATCTTCATCATCATCATCATCTCATCATGATATCATCATCATCATGATATCATCATCATCTCATCATGATATCATCATCATCATGATATCATCATCATCATCATCTCATCATGATATCATCATCATCTCATCATGATATCATCATCTCATCATGATATCATCATCATCATCATCATCATCATCAATGATATCATCATCATCATCATCATCATCATCAATGATATCATCATCATCATCATCTCATCATGATATCATCATCATCATCATCTCATCATGATATCATCATCATCATCATCATCATCATCATCTCATCATGATATCATCATCATCATCATCATCATCTCATAATGATATCATCATCATCATCATCATCTCATAATGATATCATCATCATCATCATCATCATCAATGATATCATCATCTTAATCAATGATATCATCATTATCATCATCATCATCATCATCATCATCTCATCATGATATCATCATCATCATCATCTCATCATGATATCATCATCATCATCATCATCATCATCATCTCATAATGATATCATCATCATCATCATCATCATCATCATCATCATCTCATAATGATATCATCATCATCATCATCATCAATGATATCATCATCTTAATCAATGATATCATCATTATCATCATCATCATCATCTCATCATGATATCATCATCATCATCATCATCTCATCATGATATCATCATCATCATCATCATCATCATCTCATCATGATATCATCATCATCATCATCATCATCATCATCTCATCATGATATCATCATCATCATCATCATCTCATCATGATATCATCATCATCATAATCATCATCTCATCATGATATCATCATCATCTCATCATGATATCATCATCATCATGATATCATCATCATCTCATCATGATATCATCATCATCATGATATCATCATCATCATCATCATCATCATCTCATCATGATATCATCATCATCATCATCATCTCATCATGATATCATCATCATCATCATCATCATCATCTCATAATGATATCATCATCATCTCATCATGATATCTTCATCATCATCATCATCTCATCATGATATCATCATCATCATGATATCATCATCATCTCATCATGATATCATCATCATCATGATATCATCATCATCATCATCTCATCATGATATCATCATCATCTCATCATGATATCATCATCTCATCATGATATCATCATCATCATCATCATCTCATCATGATATCATCATCATCATCATCATCATCATCAATGATATCATCATCATCATCATCTCATCATGATATCATCATCATCATCATCTCATCATGATATCATCATCATCATCATCATCATCATCATCTCATCATGATATCATCATCATCATCATCATCTCATAATGATATCATCATCATCATCATCATCATCATCTCATAATGATATCATCATCATCATCATCATCATCAATGATATCATCATCTTAATCAATGATATCATCATTATCATCATCATCATCATCATCATCATCTCATCATGATATCATCATCATCATCATCATCTCATCATGATATCATCATCATCATCATCATCATCATCATCTCATAATGATATCATCATCATCATCATCATCATCATCATCTCATAATGATATCATCATCATCATCATCATCATCATCATCATCTCATAATGATATCATCATCATCATCATCAATGATATCATCATCTTAATCAATGATATCATCATTATCATCATCATCATCATCTCATCATGATATCATCATCATCATCATCATCTCATCATGATATCATCATCATCATCATCATCATCTCATCATGATATCATCATCATCATCATCATCATCATCATCTCATCATGATATCATCATCATCATCATCATCTCATCATGATATCATCATCATCATAATCATCATCTCATCATGATATCATGATATCATCATCATCTCATCATCATCATCATCTCATCATCATCATGATATCATCATCATCTCATCATGATATCATCATCATCATGATATCATCATCATCATCATCATCATCTCATCATGATATCATCATCATCATCATCATCATCTCATCATGATATCATCATCATCATCATCATCATCATCATCATCTCATAATGATATCATCATCATCTCATCATGATATCTTCATCATCATCATCATCTCATCATGTTATCATCATCATCATGATATCATCATCATCTCATCATGATATCATCATCATCATGATATCATCATCATCATCATCTCATCATGATATCATCATCATCTCATCATGATATCATCATCTCATCATGATATCATCATCATCATCATCATCTCATCATGATATCATCATCATCATCATCATCATCATCATCATCAATGATATCATCATCATCATCATCTCATCATGATATCATCATCATCATCATCTCATCATGATATCATCATCATCATCATCATCATCATCATCATCTCATCATGATATCATCATCATCATCATCATCTCATAATGATATCATCATCATCATCATCATCATCTCATAATGATATCATCATCATCATCATCATCATCAATGATATCATCATCTTAATCAATGATATCATCATTATCATCATCATCATCATCATCATCAATGATATCATCATCTTAATCAATGATATCATCATTATCATCATCATCATCATCATCATCATCATCTCATCATGATATCATCATCATCATCATCATCATCATCATCATCATCATCATCTCATCATGATATCATCATCATCATCATCATCAATGATATCATCATCTTAATCAATGATATCATCATTATCATCATCATCATCATCATCATCTCATCATGATATCATCATCATCATCATCATCTCATCATGATATCATCATCATCATCATCATCATCTCATAATGATATCATCATCATCATCATCAATGATATCATCATCTTAATCAATGATATCATCATTATCATCATCATCATCATCATCTCATCATGATATCATCATCATCATCATCATCTCATCATGATATCATCATCATCATCATCTCATCATGATATCATCATCATCATCATCATCATCTCATCATGATATCATCATCATCATCATCATCATCATCTCATCATGATATCATCATCATCATCATCATCTCATCATGATATCATCATCATCATCATCATCATCTCATCATGATATCATCATCATCATCATCATCATCATCTCATCATGATATCATCATCATCATCATCTCATCATGATATCATCATCATCATAATCATCATCTCATCATGATATCATCATCATCTCATCATGATATCATCATCATCATGATATCATCAGCATCTCATCATGATATCATCATCATCATGATATCATCATCATCATCATCATCATCATCTCATCATGATATCATCATCATCATCATCATCATCATCATCATCTCATAATGATATCATCATCATCTCATCATGATATCTTCATCATCATCATCATCTCATCATGATATCATCATCATCATGATATCATCATCATCTCATCATGATATCATCATCATCATGATATCATCATCATCATCATCATCATCTCATCATGATATCATCATCATCATCATCATCATCATCTCATAATGATATCATCATCATCTCATCATGATATCTTCATCATCATCATCATCTCATCATGATATCATCATCATCATGATATCATCATCATCTCATCATGATATCATCATCATCATGATATCATCATCATCATCATCTCATCATGATATCATCATCATCTCATCATGATATCATCATCTCATCATGATATCATCATCATCATCATCATCATCATCAATGATATCATCATCATCATCATCATCATCATCAATGATATCATCATCATCATCATCTCATCATGATATCATCATCATCATCATCTCATCATGATATCATCATCATCATCATCATCTCATAATGATATCATCATCATCATCATCATCTCATAATGATATCATCATCATCATCATCATCTCATAATGATATCATCATCATCATCATCATCATCATCAATGATATCATCATCTTAATCAATGATATCATCATTATCATCATCATCATCATCATCATCATCTCATCATGATATCATCATCATCATCATCTCATCATGATATCATCATCATCATCATCATCATCATCATCTCATAATGATATCATCATCATCATCATCATCATCATCATCATCTCATAATGATATCATCATCATCATCATCATCAATGATATCATCATCTTAATCAATGATATCATCATTATCATCATCATCATCATCTCATCATGATATCATCATCATCATCATCATCTCATCATGATATCATCATCATCATCATCATCATCATCTCATCATGATATCATCATCATCATCATCATCATCATCATCTCATCATGATATCATCATCATCATCATCATCTCATCATGATATCATCATCATCATAATCATCATCTCATCATGATATCATCATCATCTCATCATGATATCATCATCATCATGATATCATCATCATCTCATCATGATATCATCATCATCATGATATCATCATCATCATCATCATCATCATCTCATCATGATATCATCATCATCATCATCATCTCATCATGATATCATCATCATCATCATCATCATCATCTCATAATGATATCATCATCATCTCATCATGATATCTTCATCATCATCATCATCTCATCATGATATCATCATCATCATGATATCATCATCATCTCATCATGATATCATCATCATCATGATATCATCATCATCATCATCTCATCATGATATCATCATCATCTCATCATGATATCATCATCATCATCATCATCTCATAATGATATCATCATCATCATCATCATCTCATAATGATATCATCATCATCATCATCATCATCATCAATGATATCATCATCTTAATCAATGATATCATCATTATCATCATCATCATCATCATCATCATCTCATCATGATATCATCATCATCATCATCTCATCATGATATCATCATCATCATCATCATCATCATCATCTCATAATGATATCATCATCATCATCATCATCATCATCATCATCTCATAATGATATCATCATCATCATCATCATCAATGATATCATCATCTTAATCAATGATATCATCATTATCATCATCATCATCATCTCATCATGATATCATCATCATCATCATCATCTCATCATGATATCATCATCATCATCATCATCATCATCTCATCATGATATCATCATCATCATCATCATCATCATCATCTCATCATGATATCATCATCATCATCATCATCTCATCATGATATCATCATCATCATAATCATCATCTCATCATGATATCATCATCATCTCATCATGATATCATCATCATCATGATATCATCATCATCTCATCATGATATCATCATCATCATGATATCATCATCATCATCATCATCATCATCTCATCATGATATCATCATCATCATCATCATCTCATCATGATATCATCATCATCATCATCATCATCATCTCATAATGATATCATCATCATCTCATCATGATATCTTCATCATCATCATCATCTCATCATGATATCATCATCATCATGATATCATCATCATCTCATCATGATATCATCATCATCATGATATCATCATCATCATCATCTCATCATGATATCATCATCATCATCATCATCATCATCAATGATATCATCATCATCATCATCATCTCATCATGATATCATCATCATCATCATCTCATCATGATATCATCATCATCATCATCATCATCATCATCTCATCATGATATCATCATCATCATCATCATCTCATAATGATATCATCATCATCATCATCATCATCATCTCATAATGATATCATCATCATCATCATCATCATCAATGATATCATCATCTTAATCAATGATATCATCATTATCATCATCATCATCATCATCATCATCTCATCATGATATCATCATCATCATCATCATCTCATCATGATATCATCATCATCATCATCATCATCATCATCATCTCATAATGATATCATCATCATCATCATCATCATCATCTCATAATGATATCATCATCATCATCATCATCATCATCATCATCTCATAATGATATCATCATCATCATCATCAATGATATCATCATCTTAATCAATGATATCATCATTATCATCATCATCATCATCTCATCATGATATCATCATCATCATCATCATCTCATCATGATATCATCATCATCATCATCATCATCTCATCATGATATCATCATCATCATCATCATCATCTCATCATGATATCATCATCATCATCATCATCTCATCATGATATCATCATCATCATAATCATCATCTCATCATGATATCATCATCATCTCATCATGATATCATCATGATATCATCATCATCTCATCATGATATCATCATCATCATGATATCATCATCATCATGATATCATCATCATCTCATCATGATATCATCATCATCATGATATCATCATCATCATCATCATCATCATCTCATCATGATATCATCATCATCATCATCTCATCATGATATCATCATCATCATAATCATCATCATCATCTCATCATGATATCATCATCATCTCATCATGATATCATCATCATCATGATATCATCATCATCTCATCATGATATCATCATCATCATGATATCATCATCATCTCATCATGATATCATCATCATCATCATCTCATCATGATATCATCATCATCATAATCATCATCATCATCTCATCATGATATCATCATCATCTCATCATGATATCATCATCATCATGATATCATCATCATCTCATCATGATATCATCATCATCATGATATCATCATCATCTCATCATGATATCATCATCATCTCATCATCATCATCTCATCATGATATCATCATCATCTCATCATGATATCATCATCATCATGATATCATCATCATCTCATCATGATATCATCATCATCATGATATCATCATCATCATCATCTCATCATGATATCATCATCATCATCATCATCATCTCATCATGATATCATCATCATCATAATCATCATCATCTCATCATGATATCATCATCATCATCATCATCATGATATCTTCATCATCATCATCTTCATCATCATCATCATCATCATGATATCTTCATCATCATGATATCTTCATCATCATCATCATCATCATCATGATATCTTCATCATCATGATATCTTCATCATCATCATCATCATCATCATCATCATGATTTCTTCATCATCATCATCATCATCATGATATCTTCATCATCATCATCATCATCATCATCATCATGATATCTTCATCATCATCATCATCATCTCATAATGATATCATCATCATCATCGTCATCTCATAATGATATCATCATCATCATCTCATAATGATATCATCATCATCATCATCATCATCATCATCAATGATATCATCATCATCATCATCATCTCATCATGATATCATCATCATCATCATCTCATAATGATATCATCATCATCTCATCATGATATCTTCATCATCATCATCATCATCTCATCATGATATCATCATCATCATGATATCATCATCATCTCATCATGATATCATCATCATCATGATATCATCATCATCATCATCTCATCATGATATCATCATCATCTCATCATGATATCATCATCTCATCATGATATCATCATCATCATCATCATCTCATCATGATATCATCATCATCATCATCATCATCATCATCAATGATATCATCATCATCATCATCTCATCATGATATCATCATCATCATCATCATCATCATCATCATCTCATCATGATATCATCATCATCATCATCATCATCTCATAATGATATCATCATCATCATCATCATCTCATAATGATATCATCATCATCATCATCATCATCAATGATATCATCATCTTAATCAATGATATCATCATTATCATCATCATCATCATCATCATCATCATCATCTCATCATGATATCATCATCATCATCATCTCATCATGATATCATCATCATCATCATCATCATCATCTCATCATGATATCATCATCATCATCATCATCATCTCATAATGATATCATCATCATCATCATCATCAATGATATCATCATCTTAATCAATGATATCATCATTATCATCATCGTCATCATCATCATCATCTCATCATCATCATCTCATCATGATATCATCATCTCATCATGATATCATCATCATCATCATCATCATATCATCATCATCATCATCGTCATCATCATGATATCATCATCGTCATCATGATATCATCATCATTCACATGATATCATCATCATCATCATCTCATCATGATATCATCATCATCATCATCATCATCTCATCATGATATCATCATCATCATAATCATCATCATCATCTCATCATGATATAATCATCATCATCATCATCATGATATCATCATCATCATCATCATCATCATCATCATCATCATCATGATATCTTCATCATCATGATTTCTTCATCATCATCATCATCATCATCATGATATCTTCATCATCATGATATCTTCATCATCATCATCATCATCATCATCATCATCATGATATCTTCATCATCATCATCATCATCATGATATCTTCATCATCATCATCATCATCATCATCATCATGATATCTTCATCATCATCATCATCATCATCTCATAATGATATCATCATCATCATCGTCATCTCATAATGATATCATCATCATCATCATCTCATAATGATATCATCATCATCATCATCAATGATATCATCATCATCATCATCATCATCTCATCATGATATCATCATCATCATCATCATCATCTCATAATGATATCATCATCATCTCATCATGATATCTTCATCATCATCATCATCTCATCATGATATCATCATCATCATGATATCATCATCATCTCATCATGATATCATCATCATCATGATATCATCATCATCATCATCTCATCATGATATCATCATCATCTCATCATGATATCATCATCTCATCATGATATCATCATCATCATCATCATCTCATCATGATATCATCATCATCATCATCATCATCATCAATGATATCATCATCATCATCATCTCATCATGATATCATCATCATCATCATCATCATCATCATCTCATCATGATATCATCATCATCATCATCATCATCATCATCTCATAATGATATCATCATCATCATCATCATCTCATAATGATATCATCATCATCATCATCATCAATGATATCATCATCTTAATCAATGATATCATCATCTCATCATGATATCATCATCATCATCATCATCTCATCATGATATCATCATCATCATCATCATCATCTCATCATGATATCATCATCATCATCATCATCATCTCATAATGATATCATCATCATCATCATCATCATCTCATAATGATATCATCATCATCATCATCATCAATGATATCATCATCTTAATCAATGATATCATCATTATCATCATCATCATCATCATCATCTCATCATGATATCATCATCATCATCATCATCTCATCATGATATCATCATCATCATCATCATCATCTCATCATGATATCATCATCATCATCATCATCTCATCATGATATCATCATCATCATCATCATCATCATCTCATCATGATATCATCATCATCATGATATCATCATCATCATGATATCATCATCATCTCATCATGATATCATCATCATCATGATATCATCATCATCATCATCATCATCTCATCATGATATCATCATCATCATCATCATCATCATCTCATAATGATATCATCATCATCTCATCATGATATCTTCATCATCATCATCATCATCATGATATCATCATCATCTCATCATGATATCATCATCATCATGATATCATCATCATCATCATCTCATCATGATATCATCATCATCTCATCATGATATCATCATCTCATCATGATATCATCATCATCATCTCATCATGATATCATCATCATCATCATCATCATCATCAATGATATCATCATCATCATCATCTCATCATGATATCATCATCATCATCATCTCATCATGATATCATCATCATCATCATCTCATCATGATATCATCATCATCATCATCATCATCATCTCATCATGATATCATCATCATCATCATCATCATCTCATAATGATATCATCATCATCATCATCATCATCATCATCTCATAATGATATCATCATCATCATCATCATCAATGATATCATCATCTTAATCAATGATATCATCATTATCATCATCATCATCATCATCATCATCTCATCATGATATCATCATCATCATCATCATCTCATCATGATATCATCATCATCATCATCTCATAATGATATCATCATCATCATCATCATCATCTCATAATGATATCATCATCATCATCATCATCAATGATATCATCATCTTAATCAATGATATCATCATTATCATCATCATCATCATCATCTCATCATGATATCATCATCATCATCATCATCTCATCATGATATCATCATCATCATCATCATCATCTCATCATGATATCATCATCATCATCATCATCATCATCTCATCATGATATCATCATCATCATCATCTCATCATGATATCATCATCATCATAATCATCATCTCATCATGATATCATCATCATCTCATCATGATATCATCATCATCTCATCATGATATCATCATCATCATGATATCATCATCATCTGATCATGATATCATCATCATCATCATCATCATCTCATCATGATATCATCATCATCATCATCATCATCATCTCATCATGATATCATCATCATAATCATCATCATCATCATCTCATCATGATATCATCATCATCATCATCTCATCATGATATCATCATCATCATAATCATCATCTCATCATGATATCATCATCATCTCATCATGATATCATCATCATCTCATCATGATATCATCATCATCATGATATCATCATCATCTGATCATGATATCATCATCATCATCATCATCATCTCATCATGATATCATCATCATCATCATCATCATCATCTCATCATGATATCATCATCATAATCATCATCATCATCATCTCATCATGATATCATCATCATAATCATCATCATCATCTCATCATGATATCATCATCATCTCATCATGATATCATCATCATCATGATATCATCATCATCTCATCATGATATCATCATCATCATGATATCATCATCATCTCATCATGATATCATCATCATCTCATCATCATCATCTCATCATGATATCATCATCATCTCATCATGATATCATCATCATCATGATATCATCATCATCTCATCATGATATCATCATCATCATGATATCATCATCATCATCATCTCATCATGATATCATCATCTCATCATGATATCATCATCTCTTCATGATATCATCATCATCATCATCATCTCATCATGATATCATCATCTCATCATGATATCATCATCTCATCATGATATCATCATCATCATGATATCATCATCATCATCATCATCATCATCATCTCATCATGATATCATCATCTCATCATGATATCATCATCTCATCATGATATCATCATCATCATCATCATCATCTCATCATGATATCATCATCTCATCATGATATCATCATCTCATCATGATATCATCATCTCATCATGATATCATGATATCATCATCATCATGATATCATCATCATCTCATCATGATATCATCATCATCTCATCATGATATCATCATCATCATGATATCATCATCATCATGATATCATCATCATCTCATCATGATATCATCATCATCATCATCATAATCATCTCATCATGATATCATCATCATCATAATCATCATCATCATCTCATCATGATATCATCATCATCTCATCATGATATCATCATCATCTCATCATGATATCATCATCATCATGATATCATCATCATCTCATCATGATATCATCATCATCATGATTTCATCATCATCATCATCTCATCATGATATCATCATCATCATAATCATCATCATCTCATCATGATATCATCATCATCATCTCTTCATGATATCATCATCATCATGATATCATCATGATATCATCATCATCATCATCATGATATCATCATCATCATCATCATCTCATCATGATATCATCATCTCATCATGATATCATCATCATCATCATCATCATCATCATCATCATCTCATCATGATATCATCATCTCATCATGATATCATCATCTCATCATGATATCATCATCATCATCATCTCATCATGATATCATCATTTCATCATGATATCATCATCATCATCATCATCATCATCATGATATCATCATCATCATCATCATCATGATATCATCATCATCATCATCATCATCATGATATCATCATCATCATCATGATATCATCATCATCATCATCATGATATCATCATCATCATCTCATCATGATATCATCATCATCATCATCATGATATCATCATTTCATCGTGATATCATCATCATCATCATCATCATCATGATATCATCATCATCATCATCATCATGATATCATCATCATCATCATGATATCATCATCATCATCATGATATCATCATCATCATCTCATCATGATATCATCATCATCATCATCATGATATCATCATCATCATCATGATATCTTCATCATCATCATGATATCTTCATCATCATCATCATCATGATATCTTCATCATCATCATCATCATGATATCTTCATCATCATCATCATCATGATATCTTCATCATCATCATCATCATGATATCTTCATCATCATCATCATCATCATCATCATCATCATCATGATATCTTCATCATCATCATGATATCTTCATCATCATCATCATCATCATCATCGTCATCATGATATCATCATCATCATCATCATCGTCATCATGATATCATCATCATCATCATCATCATCATCATCATCATCATGATATCATCATCATCATCTCATCATGATATCATCATCATCATGATATCATCATCATCTCATCATCATCATGATATCATCATCATCATCATCATCATCATCTCATCATGATATCATCATCTCATCATGATATCATCATCTCATCATCTCATCATGATATCATCATTTCATCATGATATCATCATCATCATCATCATCATCATCATGATATCATCATCATCATCATCATCATGATATCATCATCATCATCATCATCATCATGATATCATCATCATCATCATGATATCATCATCATCATCATGATATCATCATCATCATCTCATCATGATATCATCATCATCATCATCATGATATCATCATTTCATCGTGATATCATCATCATCATCATCATGATATCATCATCATCATCATCATCATGATATCATCATCATCATCATGATATCATCATCATCATCATGATATCATCATCATCATCATCTCATCATGATATCATCATTTCATCATGATATCATCATCATCATCATCATCATCATCATGATATCATCATCATCATCATCATCATGATATCATCATCATCATCATCATCATCATGATATCATCATCATCATCATGATATCATCATCATCATCATGATATCATCATCATCATCTCATCATGATATCATCATCATCATCATCATGATATCATCATTTCATCGTGATATCATCATCATCATCATCATCATCATGATATCATCATCATCATCATCATCATGATATCATCATCATCATCATGATATCATCATCATCATCATGATATCATCATCATCATCATCATCATCATGATATCTTCATCATCATCATCATCATCATCATCATCATGATATCTTCATCATCATCATCATCATCTCATAATGATATCATCATCATCATCGTCATCTCATAATGATATCATCATCATCATCATCTCATAATGATATCATCATCATCATCATCAATGATATCATCATCATCATCATCATCATCTCATCATGATATCATCATCATCATCATCATCATCTCATAATGATATCATCATCATCTCATCATGATATCTTCATCATCATCATCATCTCATCATGATATCATCATCATCATGATATCATCATCATCTCATCATGATATCATCATCATCATGATATCATCATCATCATCATCTCATCATGATATCATCATCATCTCATCATGATATCATCATCTCATCATGATATCATCATCATCATCATCATCTCATCATGATATCATCATCATCATCATCATCATCATCAATGATATCATCATCATCATCATCTCATCATGATATCATCATCATCATCATCATCATCATCTCATCATGATATCATCATCATCATCATCATCATCATCATCTCATAATGATATCATCATCATCATCATCATCATCTCATAATGATATCATCATCATCATCATCATCAATGATATCATCATCTTAATCAATGATATCATCATCTCATCATGATATCATCATCATCATCATCTCATCATGATATCATCATCATCATCATCATCATCTCATCATGATATCATCATCATCATCATCATCATCTCATAATGATATCATCATCATCATCATCATCATCTCATAATGATATCATCATCATCATCATCATCAATGATATCATCATCTTAATCAATGATATCATCATTATCATCATCATCATCATCATCATCTCATCATGATATCATCATCATCATCATCATCTCATCATGATATCATCATCATCATCATCATCATCTCATCATGATATCATCATCATCATCATCATCTCATCATGATATCATCATCATCATCATCATCATCATCTCATCATGATATCATCATCATCATGATATCATCATCATCATGATATCATCATCATCTCATCATGATATCATCATCATCATGATATCATCATCATCATCATCATCATCTCATCATGATATCATCATCATCATCATCATCATCATCATCTCATAATGATATCATCATCATCTCATCATGATATCTTCATCATCATCATCATCATCATGATATCATCATCATCTCATCATGATATCATCATCATCATGATATCATCATCATCATCATCTCATCATGATATCATCATCATCTCATCATGATATCATCATCTCATCATGATATCATCATCATCATCTCATCATGATATCATCATCATCATCATCATCATCAATGATATCATCATCATCATCATCTCATCATGATATCATCATCATCATCATCTCATCATGATATCATCATCATCATCATCTCATCATGATATCATCATCATCATCATCATCATCATCTCATCATGATATCATCATCATCATCATCATCATCTCATAATGATATCATCATCATCATCATCATCATCATCTCATAATGATATCATCATCATCATCATCATCAATGATATCATCATCTTAATCAATGATATCATCATTATCATCATCATCATCATCATCATCTCATCATGATATCATCATCATCATCATCATCTCATCATGATATCATCATCATCATCATCATCATCTCATCATGATATCATCATCATCATCATCATCATCATCTCATCATGATATCATCATCATCATCATCTCATCATGATATCATCATCATCATAATCATCATCTCATCATGATATCATCATCATCTCATCATGATATCATCATCATCTCATCATGATATCATCATCATCATGATATCATCATCATCTGATCATGATATCATCATCATCATCATCATCATCTCATCATGATATCATCATCATCATCATCATCATCATCATCATCATCATCTCATCATGATATCATCATCATCATCATCTCATCATGATATCATCATCATAATCATCATCATCATCTCATCATGATATCATCATCATCTCATCATGATATCATCATCATCATGATATCATCATCATCTCATCATGATATCATCATCATCATGATATCATCATCATCTCATCATGATATCATCATCATCTCATCATCATCATCTCATCATGATATCATCATCATCTCATCATGATATCATCATCATCATGATATCATCATCATCTCATCATGATATCATCATCATCATGATATCATCATCATCATCATCTCATCATGATATCATCATCTCATCATGATATCATCATCTCTTCATGATATCATCATCATCATCATCATCTCATCATGATATCATCATCTCATCATGATATCATCATCTCATCATGATATCATCATCATCATGATATCATCATCATCATCATCATCATCATCATCTCATCATGATATCATCATCTCATCATGATATCATCATCTCATCATGATATCATCATCTCATCATGATA
The DNA here is from genome assembly GCA_036172795.1 of Pelodytes ibericus. Taxonomy (NCBI): domain Eukaryota; kingdom Metazoa; phylum Chordata; class Amphibia; order Anura; family Pelodytidae; genus Pelodytes; species Pelodytes ibericus. Next base: position 274,935 of record JAYKOZ010000084.1, read on the forward strand.
TCATGATATCATCATCATCATGATATCATCATCATCTCATCATGATATCATCATCATCTCATCATGATATCATCATCATCATGATATCATCATCATCATGATATCATCATCATCTCATCATGATATCATCATCATCATGATATCATCATCATCATGATATCATCATCATCTCATCATGATATCATCATCATCATCATCATCATCATAATCATCTCATCATGATATCATCATCATCATAATCATCATCATCATCTCATCATGATATCATCATCATCTCATCATGATATCATCATCATCATGATATCATCATCATCTCATCATGATATCATCATCATCATGATTTCATCATAATCATCATCTCATCATGATATCATCATCATCATAATCATCATCATCTCATCATGATATCATCATCATCATCTCTTCATGATATCATCATCATCATGATATCATCATGATATCATCATCATCATCATCATGATATCATCATCATCATCATCATCTCATCATGATATCATCATCTCATCATGATATCATCATCATCATCATGATATCATCATCATCATCATCATCATCATCATCATCATCTCATCATGATATCATCATCTCATCATGATATCATCATCTCATCATGATATCATCATCATCATCATCTCATCATGATATCATCATTTCATCATGATATCATCATCATCATCATCATCATCATCATGATATCATCATCATCATCATCATCATGATATCATCATCATCATCATCATCATCATGATATCATCATCATCATCATGATATCATCATCATCATCATCATGATATCATCATCATCATCTCATCATGATATCATCATCATCATCATCATGATATCATCATTTCATCGTGATATCATCATCATCATCATCATCATCATGATATCATCATCATCATCATCATCATGATATCATCATCATCATCATGATATCATCATCATCATCATGATATCATCATCATCATCTCATCATGATATCATCATCATCATCATCATGATATCATCATCATCATCATGATATCTTCATCATCATCATGATATCTTCATCATCATCATCATCATGATATCTTCATCATCATCATCATCATGATATCTTCATCATCATCATCATCATGATATCTTCATCATCATCATCATCATGATATCTTCATCATCATCATCATCATGATATCTTCATCATCATCATCATCATCATCATCATCATCATCATGATATCTTCATCATCATCATGATATCTTCATCATCATCATCATCATCATCATCGTCATCATGATATCATCATCATCATCGTCATCATGATATCATCATCATCATCATCATCATCATCATCATCATCATGATATCATCATCATCATCTCATCATGATATCATCATCATCATGATATCATCATCATCTCATCATCATCATGATATCATCATCATCATCATCATCATCATCTCATCATGATATCATCATCTCATCATGATATCATCATCTCATCATCTCATCATGATATCATCATTTCATCATGATATCATCATCATCATCATCATCATCATCATCATGATATCATCATCATCATCATCATCATGATATCATCATCATCATCATCATCATCATGATATCATCATCATCATCTCATCATGATATCATCATCATCATCATCATGATATCATCATCATCATCATGATATCTTCATCATCATCATGATATCTTCATCATCATCATCATCATGATATCTTCATCATCATCATCATCATGATATCTTCATCATCATCATCATCATGATATCTTCATCATCATCATCATCATGATATCTTCATCATCATCATCATCATCATCATCATCATCATCATGATATCTTCATCATCATCATGATATCTTCATCATCATCATCATCATCATCATCGTCATCATGATATCATCATCATCATCATCATCGTCATCATGATATCATCATCATCATCATCATCATCATCATCATCATCATGATATCATCATCATCATCTCATCATGATATCATCATCATCATGATATCATCATCATCTCATCATCATCATGATATCATCATCATCATCATCATCATCATCTCATCATGATATCATCATCTCATCATGATATCATCATCTCATCATCTCATCATGATATCATCATTTCATCATGATATCATCATCATCATCATCATCATCATCATGATATCATCATCATCATCATCATCATGATATCATCATCATCATCATCATCATCATGATATCATCATCATCATCATGATATCATCATCATCATCATGATATCATCATCATCATCTCATCATGATATCATCATCATCATCATCATGATATCATCATTTCATCGTGATATCATCATCATCATCATCATGATATCATCATCATCATCATCATCATGATATCATCATCATCATCATGATATCATCATCATCATCATGATATCATCATCATCATCATCTCATCATGATATCATCATTTCATCATGATATCATCATCATCATCATCATCATCATCATGATATCATCATCATCATCATCATCATGATATCATCATCATCATCATCATCATCATGATATCATCATCATCATCATGATATCATCATCATCATCATGATATCATCATCATCATCTCATCATGATATCATCATCATCATCATCATGATATCATCATTTCATCGTGATATCATCATCATCATCATCATCATCATGATATCATCATCATCATCATCATCATGATATCATCATCATCATCATGATATCATCATCATCATCATGATATCATCATCATCATCATCATCATCATGATATCTTCATCATCATCATCATCATCATCATCATCATGATATCTTCATCATCATCATCATCATCTCATAATGATATCATCATCATCATCGTCATCTCATAATGATATCATCATCATCATCATCTCATAATGATATCATCATCATCATCATCAATGATATCATCATCATCATCATCATCATCTCATCATGATATCATCATCATCATCATCATCATCTCATAATGATATCATCATCATCTCATCATGATATCTTCATCATCATCATCATCTCATCATGATATCATCATCATCATGATATCATCATCATCTCATCATGATATCATCATCATCATGATATCATCATCATCATCATCTCATCATGATATCATCATCATCTCATCATGATATCATCATCTCATCATGATATCATCATCATCATCATCATCTCATCATGATATCATCATCATCATCATCATCATCATCAATGATATCATCATCATCATCATCTCATCATGATATCATCATCATCATCATCATCATCATCTCATCATGATATCATCATCATCATCATCATCATCATCATCTCATAATGATATCATCATCATCATCATCATCATCTCATAATGATATCATCATCATCATCATCATCAATGATATCATCATCTTAATCAATGATATCATCATCTCATCATGATATCATCATCATCATCATCTCATCATGATATCATCATCATCATCATCATCATCTCATCATGATATCATCATCATCATCATCATCATCTCATAATGATATCATCATCATCATCATCATCATCTCATAATGATATCATCATCATCATCATCATCAATGATATCATCATCTTAATCAATGATATCATCATTATCATCATCATCATCATCATCATCTCATCATGATATCATCATCATCATCATCATCTCATCATGATATCATCATCATCATCATCATCATCTCATCATGATATCATCATCATCATCATCATCTCATCATGATATCATCATCATCATCATCATCATCATCTCATCATGATATCATCATCATCATGATATCATCATCATCATGATATCATCATCATCTCATCATGATATCATCATCATCATGATATCATCATCATCATCATCATCATCTCATCATGATATCATCATCATCATCATCATCATCATCATCTCATAATGATATCATCATCATCTCATCATGATATCTTCATCATCATCATCATCATCATGATATCATCATCATCTCATCATGATATCATCATCATCATGATATCATCATCATCATCATCTCATCATGATATCATCATCATCTCATCATGATATCATCATCTCATCATGATATCATCATCATCATCTCATCATGATATCATCATCATCATCATCATCATCAATGATATCATCATCATCATCATCTCATCATGATATCATCATCATCATCATCTCATCATGATATCATCATCATCATCATCTCATCATGATATCATCATCATCATCATCATCATCATCTCATCATGATATCATCATCATCATCATCATCATCTCATAATGATATCATCATCATCATCATCATCATCATCTCATAATGATATCATCATCATCATCATCATCAATGATATCATCATCTTAATCAATGATATCATCATTATCATCATCATCATCATCATCATCTCATCATGATATCATCATCATCATCATCATCTCATCATGATATCATCATCATCATCATCATCATCTCATCATGATATCATCATCATCATCATCATCATCATCTCATCATGATATCATCATCATCATCATCTCATCATGATATCATCATCATCATAATCATCATCTCATCATGATATCATCATCATCTCATCATGATATCATCATCATCTCATCATGATATCATCATCATCATGATATCATCATCATCTGATCATGATATCATCATCATCATCATCATCATCTCATCATGATATCATCATCATCATCATCATCATCATCATCATCATCTCATCATGATATCATCATCATCATCATCTCATCATGATATCATCATCATAATCATCATCATCATCTCATCATGATATCATCATCATCTCATCATGATATCATCATCATCATGATATCATCATCATCTCATCATGATATCATCATCATCATGATATCATCATCATCTCATCATGATATCATCATCATCTCATCATCATCATCTCATCATGATATCATCATCATCTCATCATGATATCATCATCATCATGATATCATCATCATCTCATCATGATATCATCATCATCATGATATCATCATCATCATCATCTCATCATGATATCATCATCTCATCATGATATCATCATCTCTTCATGATATCATCATCATCATCATCATCTCATCATGATATCATCATCTCATCATGATATCATCATCTCATCATGATATCATCATCATCATGATATCATCATCATCATCATCATCATCATCATCTCATCATGATATCATCATCTCATCATGATATCATCATCTCATCATGATATCATCATCTCATCATGATATCATGATATCATCATCATCATGATATCATCATCATCTCATCATGATATCATCATCATCTCATCATGATATCATCATCATCATGATATCATCATCATCATGATATCATCATCATCTCATCATGATATCATCATCATCATGATATCATCATCATCATGATATCATCATCATCTCATCATGATATCATCATCATCATCATCATCATCATAATCATCTCATCATGATATCATCATCATCATAATCATCATCATCATCTCATCATGATATCATCATCATCTCATCATGATATCATCATCATCATGATATCATCATCATCATCATCATCATCATGATATCATCATCATCATCATGATATCATCATCTCATCATGATATCATCATCATCATCATCTCATCATGATATCATCATTTCATCATGATATCATCATCATCATCATCATCATCATCATGATATCATCATCATCATCATCATCATGATATCATCATCATCATCATCATCATCATGATATCATCATCATCATCATGATATCATCATCATCATCATCATGATATCATCATCATCATCTCATCATGATATCATCATCATCATCATCATGATATCATCATTTCATCGTGATATCATCATCATCATCATCATCATCATGATATCATCATCATCATCATCATCATGATATCATCATCATCATCATGATATCATCATCATCATCATGATATCATCATCATCATCTCATCATGATATCATCATCATCATCATCATGATATCATCATCATCATCATGATATCTTCATCATCATCATGATATCTTCATCATCATCATCATCATGATATCTTCATCATCATCATCATCATGATATCTTCATCATCATCATCATCATGATATCTTCATCATCATCATCATCATGATATCTTCATCATCATCATCATCATGATATCTTCATCATCATCATCATCATGATATCTTCATCATCATCATCATCATCATCATCATCATCATCATGATATCTTCATCATCATCATGATATCTTCATCATCATCATCATCATCATCATCGTCATCATGATATCATCATCATCATCGTCATCATGATATCATCATCATCATCATCATCATCATCATCATCATCATGATATCATCATCATCATCTCATCATGATATCATCATCATCATGATATCATCATCATCTCATCATCATCATGATATCATCATCATCATCATCATCATCATCTCATCATGATATCATCATCTCATCATGATATCATCATCTCATCATCTCATCATGATATCATCATTTCATCATGATATCATCATCATCATCATCATCATCATCATCATGATATCATCATCATCATCATCATCATGATATCATCATCATCATCATCATCATCATGATATCATCATCATCATCATGATATCATCATCATCATCATGATATCATCATCATCATCTCATCATGATATCATCATCATCATCATCATGATATCATCATTTCATCGTGATATCATCATCATCATCATCATCATCATGATATCATCATCATCATCATCATCATGATATCATCATCATCATCATGATATCATCATCATCATCATGATATCATCATCATCATCATCTCATCATGATATCATCATTTCATCATGATATCATCATCATCATCATCATCATCATCATGATATCATCATCATCATCATCATCATGATATCATCATCATCATCATCATCATCATGATATCATCATCATCATCATGATATCATCATCATCATCATGATATCATCATCATCATCTCATCATGATATCATCATCATCATCATCATGATATCATCATTTCATCGTGATATCATCATCATCATCATCATCATCATGATATCATCATCATCATCATCATCATGATATCATCATCATCATCATGATATCATCATCATCATCATGATATCATCATCATCATCATCATCTCATCATGATATCATCTTCATCATCATCATGATATCATCATCATCATCATGATATCTTCATCATCATCATGATATCTTCATCATCATCATCATCATGATATCTTCATCATCATCATCATCATGATATCTTCATCATCATCATCATCATCATCATCATCATCATCATCATGATATCTTCATCATCATCATGATATCTTCATCATCATCATCATCATCATCGTCATCATGATATCATCATCATCATCATCATCATCGTCATCATGATATCATCATCATCATCATCATCATCATCATCATCATCATGATATCATCATCATCATCTCATCATGATATCATCATCATCATGATATCATCATCATCTCATCATCATCATGATATCATCATCATCATCATCATCATCATCTCATCATGATATCATCATCTCATCATGATATCATCATCTCATCATGATATCATCATCATCATCATCTCATCATGATATCATCATTTCATCATGATATCATCATCATCATCATCATCATCATCATCATGATATCATCATCATCATCATCATCATGATATCATCATCATCATCATCATCATCATGATATCATCATCATCATCATGATATCATCATCATCATCATGATATCATCATCATCATCTCATCATGATATCATCATCATCATCATCATGATATCATCATTTCATCGTGATATCATCATCATCATCATCATCATCATGATATCATCATCATCATCATCATCATGATATCATCATCATCATCATGATATCATCATCATCATCATGATATCATCATCATCATCATCATCATCATCTCATCATGATATCATCATCATCATCATCATGATATCATCATCATCATCATCATGATATCTTCATCATCATCATGATATCTTCATCATCATCATGATATCTTCATCATCATCATCATCATGATATCTTCATCATCATCATCATCATGATATCTTCATCATCATCATCATCATCATCATCATCATCATCATCATCATGATATCTTCATCATCATCATGATATCTTCATCATCATCATCATCATCATCGTCATCATGATATCATCATCATCATCATCATCGTCATCATGATATCATCATCATCATCATCATCATCATCATCATGATATCTTCATCATCATCATGATATCTTCATCATCATCATCATCATCATCATCGTCATCATGATATCATCATCATCATCATCATCGTCATCATGATATCATCATCATCATCATCATCATCATCATCATCATCATGATATCATCATCATCATCATCATCTTATGATATCATCATCATCTCATGATATCATCATCATCATCATCATCATGATATCTTCATCATCATCATCATCATCATCATGATATCTTCATCATCATCATGATATCTTCATCATCATCAACATCATCATGATATCTTCATCATCATCATGATATCTTCATCATCATCATCATCACCATGATATCTTCATCATCATCATCATCATCATTATCATCATGATATCTTCATCATCATCATCATCATCATGATATCTTCATCATCATCATGATATCTTCATCATCATCAACATCTCATCATGATATCATCATCATCTCATCATGATATCATCATCATCATCATCATCTCATCATGATATCATCATCATCATGATATCATCATCATCATGATATCATCATCATCTCATCATGATATCATCATCATCATGATATCATCATCATCATCTCATCATGATATCATCATCATCTCATCATGATATCATCATCATCATCATCATCTCATCATGATATCATCATCATCATGATATCATCATCATCATGATATCATCATCATCTCATCATGATATCATCATCATCATGATATCATCATCATCATCTCATCATGATATCATCATCATCTCATCATATCATCATCATCTCATCATGATATCATCATCATCATCATCATCATCATCATCATCATCTCATCATCATCATCTCATCATGATATCATCATCATCATATCATCATCATCATCATCGTCATCATCATGATATCATCATCGTCATCATGATATCATCATCATTCACATGATATCATCATCATCATCATCTCATCATGATATCATCATCATCATCATCATCATCTCATCATGATATCATCATCATCATAATCATCATCATCTCATCATGATATCATCATCATCATCATCATCATGATATCTTCATCATCATCATCATCATCATCATCATCATGATATCTTCATCATCATGATATCTTCATCATCATCATCATCATCATGATATCTTCATCATCATGATATCTTCATCATCATCATCATCATCATCATCATCATCATGATATCTTCATCATCATCATCATCATCATGATATCTTCATCATCATCATCATCATCATCATCATGATATCTTCATCATCATCATCATCATCTCATAATGATATCATCATCGTCATCTCATAATGATATCATCATCATCATCATCTCATAATGATATCATCATCATCATCATCAATGATATCATCATCATCATCATCATCTCATCATGATATCATCATCATCATCATCATCATCTCATCATGATATCATCATCATCATAATCATCATCATCTCATCATGATATCATCATCATCATCATCATCATGATATCTTCATCATCATCATCATCATCATCATCATCATGATATCTTCATCATCATGATATCTTCATCATCATCATCATCATCATGATATCTTCATCATCATGATATCTTCATCATCATCATCATCATCATCATCATCATCATGATATCTTCATCATCATCATCATCATCATGATATCTTCATCATCATCATCATCATCATCATCATCATCATGATATCTTCATCATCATCATCATCATCTCATAATGATATCATCATCGTCATCTCATAATGATATCATCATCATCATCATCTCATAATGATATCATCATCATCATCATCAATGATATCATCATCATCATCATCATCTCATCATGATATCATCATCATCATCATCATCATCTCATAATGATATCATCATCATCTCATCATGATATCTTCATCATCATCATCATCATCATGATATCTTCATCATCATCATGATATCTTCATCATCATCAACATCTCATCATGATATCATCATCATCTCATCATGATATCATCATCATCATCATCATCTCATCATGATATCATCATCATCATGATATCATCATCATCATGATATCATCATCATCTCATCATGATATCATCATCATCATGATATCATCATCATCATCTCATCATGATATCATCATCATCTCATCATATCATCATCATCTCATCATGATATCATCATCATCATCATCATCATCATCATCATCATCTCATCATCATCATCTCATCATGATATCATCATCATCATATCATCATCATCATCATCGTCATCATCATGATATCATCATCGTCATCATGATATCATCATCATTCACATGATATCATCATCATCATCATCTCATCATGATATCATCATCATCATCATCATCATCTCATCATGATATCATCATCATCATAATCATCATCATCTCATCATGATATCATCATCATCATCATCATCATGATATCTTCATCATCATCATCATCATCATCATCATCATGATATCTTCATCATCATGATATCTTCATCATCATCATCATCATCATGATATCTTCATCATCATGATATCTTCATCATCATCATCATCATCATCATCATCATCATGATATCTTCATCATCATCATCATCATCATCATGATATCTTCATCATCATCATCATCATCATCATCATCATCATGATATCTTCATCATCATCATCATCATCTCATAATGATATCATCATCGTCATCTCATAATGATATCATCATCATCATCATCTCATAATGATATCATCATCATCATCATCAATGATATCATCATCATCATCATCATCTCATCATGATATCATCATCATCATCATCATCATCTCATAATGATATCATCATCATCTCATCATGATATCTTCATCATCATCATCATCTCATCATGATATCATCATCATCATGATATCATCATCATCTCATCATGATATCATCATCATCATGATATCATCATCATCATCATCTCATCATGATATCATCATCATCTCATCATGATATCATCATCTCATCATGATATCATCATCATCATCATCATCTCATCATGATATCATCATCATCATGATATCATCATCATCTCATCATGATATCATCATCATCATGATATCATCATCATCATCATCTCATCATGATATCATCATCATCATAATCATCATCATCATCTCATCATGATATCATCATCATCATCTCATCATGATATCATCATCATCATGATATCATCATGATATCATCATCATCTCATCATCATCATGATATCATCATCATCATCATCATCATCTCATCATGATATCATCATCTCATCATGATATCATCATCTCATCATGATATCATCATCATCATCATCTCATCATGATATCATCATTTCATCATGATATCATCATCATCATCATCATCATCATCATGATATCATCATCATCATCATCATCATGATATCATCATCATCATCATCATCATCATCATGATATCATCATCATCATCATGATATCATCATCATCATCATGATATCATCATCATCATCTCATCATGATATCATCATCATCATCATCATGATATCATCATTTCATCGTGATATCATCATCATCATCATCATCATCATGATATCATCATCATCATCATGATATCATCATCATCATCATGATATCATCATCATCATCATGATATCATCATCATCATCATCATCATCATCATCATCATCATCTCATCATGATATCATCATCATCATCATCATGATATCATCATCATCATCATGATATCTTCATCATCATCATGATATCTTCATCATCATCATCATCATGATATCTTCATCATCATCATCATCATGATATCTTCATCATCATCATCATCATCATCATCATCATGATATCTTCATCATCATCATGATATCTTCATCATCATCATCATCATCATCGTCATCATGATATCATCATCATCATCATCATCGTCATCATGATATCATCATCATCATCATCATCATCATCATCATCATCATCATGATATCTTCATCATCATCATGATATCTTCATCATCATCATCATCATCATCATCGTCATCATGATATCATCATCATCATCATCATCGTCATCATGATATCATCATCATCATCATCATCTCATGATATCATCATCATCTCATGATATCATCATCATCATCATCATCATGATATCTTCATCATCATCATCATCATCATCATGATATCTTCATCATCATCATGATATCTTCATCATCATCAACATCATCATGATATCTTCATCATCATCATGATATCTTCATCATCATCATCATCATCATGATATCTTCATCATCATCATCATCATCATTATCATCATGATATCTTCATCATCATCATCATCATCATGATATCTTCATCATCATCATGATATCTTCATCATCATCAACATCTCATCATGATATCATCATCATCTCATCATGATATCATCATCATCATCATCATCATCATCTCATCATGATATCATCATCATCTCATCATGATATCATCATCATCATGATATCATCATCATCTCATCATGATATCATCATCATCATGATATCATCATCATCATCTCATCATGATATCATCATCATCTCATCATATCATCATCATCTCATCATGATATCATCATCATCATCATCATCATCTCATCATCATCATCTCATCATGATATCATCATCTCATCATGATATCATCATCATCATCATCATCATATCATCATCATCATCATCGTCATCATCATGATATCATCATCGTCATCATGATATCATCATCATTCACATGATATCATCATCATCATCATCTTATCATGATATCATCATCATCATCATCATCATCTCATCATGATATCATCATCATCATAATCATCATCATCTCATCATGATATCATCATCATCATCATCATCATGATATCTTCATCATCATCATCATCATCATCATCATCATGATATCTTCATCATCATGATATCTTCATCATCATCATCATCATCATCATGATATCTTCATCATCATGATATCTTCATCATCATCATCATCATCATCATCATCATCATCATCATGATATCTTCATCATCATCATCATCATCATCATGATATCTTCATCATCATCATCATCATCATCATCATCATGATATCTTCATCATCATCATCATCTCATAATGATATCATCATCATCATCGTCATCTCATAATGATATCATCATCATCATCATCTCATAATGATATCATCATCATCATCATCAATGATATCATCATCATCATCATCATCATCTCATCATGATATCATCATCATCATCATCATCATCATCTCATAATGATATCATCATCATCTCATCATGATATCTTCATCATCATCATCATCTCATCATGATATCATCATCATCATGATATCATCATCATCTCATCATGATATCATCATCATCATGATATCATCATCATCATCATCATCTCATCATGATATCATCATCATCTCATCATGATATCATCATCTCATCATGATATCATCATCATCATCATCTCATCATGATATCAACATCATCATCATCATCATCAATGATATCATCATCATCATCATCTCATCATGATATCATCATCATCATCATCATCATTCTCATCTCATCATGATATCATCATCATCATCATCGTCATCTCATAATGATATCATCATCATCAACATCATCATCTCATAATGATATCATCATCATCATCATCATCAATGATATCATCATCTTAATCAATGATATCATCATTATCATCACCATCATCATCTCATCATGATATCATCATCATCATCATCATCTCATCATGATATCATCATCATCATCATCATCATCTCATCATGATATCATCATCATCATCATCATCATCTCATAATGATATCATCATCATCATCATCATCAATGATATCATCATCTTAATCAATGATATCATCATTATCATCATCATCATCATCATCATCATCATCATCATCATCATCATCATCATCTCATCATCATCATCTCATCATGATATCATCATCTCATCATGATATCATCATCATCATCATCATCATATCATCATCATCATCATCGTCATCATCATGATATCATCATCGTCATCATGATATCATCATCATTCACATGATATCATCATCATCATCATCTCATCATGATATCATCATCATCATCATCATCATCTCATCATGATATCATCATCATCATAATCATCATCATCTCATCATGATATCATCATCATCATCATCATCATGATATCTTCATCATCATCATCATCATCATCATCATCATGATATCTTCATCATCATGATATCTTCATCATCATCATCATCATCATCATCATCATCATCATCATCATCATCATCATCATGATATCTTCATCATCATGATATCTTCATCATCATCATCATCATCATCATCATCATCATCATGATATCTTCATCATCATCATCATCATCATGATATCTTCATCATCATCATCATCATCATCATCATCATGATATCTTCATCATCATCATCATCATCTCATAATGATATCATCATCATCATCGTCATCTCATAATGATATCATCATCATCATCATCTCATAATGATATCATCATCATCATCATCAATGATATCATCATCATCATCATCATCATCTCATCATGATATCATCATCATCATCATCTCATAATGATATCATCATCATCTCATCATGATATCTTCATCATCATCATCATCTCATCATGATATCATCATCATCATGATATCATCATCATCTCATCATGATATCATCATCATCATGATATCATCATCATCATCATCTCATCATGATATCATCATCATCTCATCATGATATCATCATCTCATCATGATATCATCATCATGATATCATCATCATCATCATCATCATCATCAATGATATCATCATCATCATCATCATCTCATCATGATATCATCATCATCATCATCATCATCATCATCATCATCATCTCATCATGATATCATCATCATCATCATCATCATCTCATAATGATATCATTATCATCATCATCATCATCTCATAATGATATCATCATCATCATCATCATCATCAATGATATCATCATCTTAATCAATGATATCATCATTATCATCATCATCATCATCATCTCATCATGATATCATCATCATCATCATCATCTCATCATGATATCATCATCATCATCATCATCATCTCATCATGATATCATCATCATCATCATCATCTCATAATGATATCATCATCATCATCATCATCAATGATATCATCATCTTAATCAATGATATCATCATTATCATCATCATCATCATCATCTCATCATGATATCATCATCATCATCATCATCTCATCATGATATCATCATCATCATCATCATCATCATCATCTCATCATGATATCATCATCATCATCATCATCATCATCATCTCATCATGATATCATCATCATCATCATCTCATCATGATATCATCATCATCATCATAATCATCATCTCATCATGATATCATCATCATCTCATCATGATATCATCATCATCATGATATCATCATCATCTCATCATGATATCATCATCATCATGATATCATCATCATCATCATCATCTCATCATGATATCATCATCATCATCATCATCATCATCATCATCTCATAATGATATCATCATCATCTCATCATGATATCTTCATCATCATCATCATCTCATGATATCATCATCATCATCATCATGATATCATCATCATCATCATCATATCTTCATCATCATCATGATATCTTCATCATCATCATCATCATGATATCTTCATCATCATCATCATCATGATATCTTCATCATCATCATCATCATGATATCTTCATCATCATCATCATCATGATATCTTCATCATCATCATCATCATGATATCTTCATCATCATCATCATCATCATCATCATCATGATATCTTCATCATCATCATCATCATCATCATCGTCATCATGATATCATCATCATCATCATCATCGTCATCATGATATCATCATCATCATCATCATCATCATCATCATCATGATATCTTCATCATCATCATGATATCTTCATCATCATCATCATCATCATCGTCATCATGATATCATCATCATCATCATCATCGTCATCATGATATCATCATCATCATCATCATCATCATGATATCATCATCATAATCATCATCATCATCATCATCATGATATCATCATCATCATCATCATCATCTTATGATATCATCATCATCTCATGATATCATCATCATCATCATCATGATATCTTCATCATCATCATCATCATCATCATGATATCTTCATCATCATCATCTCATCATGATATCATCATCATCATCATCATGATATCATCATCATCATCATGATATCTTCATCATCATCATGATATCTTCATCATCATCATCATCATGATATCTTCATCATCATCATCATCATGATATCTTCATCATCATCATCATCATGATATCTTCATCATCATCATCATCATCATCATCATCATCATCATGATATCTTCATCATCATCATGATATCTTCATCATCATCATCATCATCATCGTCATCATGATATCATCATCATCATCATCATCGTCATCATGATATCATCATCATCATCATCATCATCATCATCATGATATCTTCATCATCATCATGATATCTTCATCATCATCATCATCATCATCGTCATCATGATATCATCATCATCATCATCATCGTCATCATGATATCATCATCATCATCATCATCATCATCATCATCATGATATCATCATCATCATCATCATCTTATGATATCATCATCATCTCATGATATCATCATCATCATCATCATCATGATATCTTCATCATCATCATCATCATCATCATGATATCTTCATCATCATCATGATATCTTCATCATCATCAACATCATCATGATATCTTCATCATCATCATGATATCTTCATCATCATCATCATCATCATGATATCTTCATCATCATCATCATCATCATTATCATCATGATATCTTCATCATCATCATCATCATCATGATATCTTCATCATCATCATGATATCTTCATCATCATCAACATCTCATCATGATATCATCATCATCTCATCATGATATCATCATCATCATCATCATCA
>JAYKOZ010000084.1:297500-340000 GCA_036172795.1 Pelodytes ibericus
TCTCATCATGATATCATCATCATCATCATCATCATCTCATAATGATATCATCATCATCATCATCATCAATGATATCATCATCTTAATCAATGATATCATCATTATCATCATCATCATCATCATCATCATCTCATCATGATATCATCATCATCATCATCATCTCATCATGATATCATCGTCATCATCATCATCATCTCATCATGATATCATCATCATCATCATCATCATCATCTCATCATGATATCATCATCATCATCATCTCATCATGATATCATCATCATCATAATCATCATCATCATCATGATATCTTCATCATCATGATATCTTCATCATCATCATCATCATCATCATGATATCTTCATCATCATGATATCTTCATCATCATCATCATCATCATCATCATCATCATCATCATCATCATCATGATATCTTCATCATTATCATCATCATCATGATATCTTCATCATCATCATCATCATCATCATCATCATCATCATCATCATCATCATCATGATATCTTCATCATCATCATCATCATCTCATAATGATATCATCATCATCATCGTCATCTCATAATGATATCATCATCATCATCATCTCATAATGATATCATCATCATCATCATCAATGATATCATCATCATCATCATCATCATCTCATCATGATATCATCATCATCATCATCATCATTATCTCATAATGATATCATCATCATCTCATCATGATATCTTCATCATCATCATCATCTCATCATGATATCCTCATCATCATTATATCATCATCATCTCATCATGATATCATCATCATCATGATATCATCATCATCATCTCATCATGATATCATCATCATCTCATCATGATATCATCATCTCATCATGATATCATCATCATCATCATCATCTCATCATGATATCATCATCATCATCATCATCATCATCAATGATATCATCATCATCATCATCTCATCATGATATCATCATCATCATCATCATCATCATCATCTCATCATGATATCATCATCATCATCATCATCATCTCATAATGATATCATCATCATCATCATCATCATCTCATAATGATATCATCATCATCATCATCATCATCATCAATGATATCATCATCTTAATCAATGATATCATCATTATCATCATCATCATCATCATCATCATCATCTCATCATGATATCATCATCATCATCATCATCTCATCATGATATCATCATCATCATCATCATCATCTCATCATGATATCATCATCATCATCATCATCATCTCATAATGATATCATCATCATCATCATCATCAATGATATCATCATCTTAATCAATGATATCATCATTATCATCATCATCATCATCATCATCATCTCATCATGATATCATCATCATCATCATCATCTCATCATGATATCATCGTCATCATCATCATCATCTCATCATGATATCATCATCATCATCATCATCATCATCTCATCATGATATCATCATCATCATCATCTCATCATGATATCATCATCATCATAATCATCATCTCATCATGATATCATCATCATCTCATCATGATATCATCATCATCATGATATCATCATCATCTCATCATGATATCATCATCATCATGATATCATCATCATCATCATCATCATCATCTCATCATGATATCATCATCATCATCATCATCATCTCATAATGATATCATCATCATCTCATCATGATATCTTCATCATCATCATCATCTCATCATGATATCATCATCATCATGATATCATCATCATCTCATCATGATATCATCATCATCATGATATCATCATCATCATCATCTCATCATGATATCATCATCTCATCATGATATCATCATCATCATCTCATCATGATATCATCATCATCATCATCATCATCAATGATATCATCATCATCATCATCATCTCATCATGATATCATCATCATCATCATCATCATCATCATCATCATCTCATCATGATATCATCATCATCATCATCTCATAATGATATCATCATCATCATCATCTCATAATGATATCATCATCATCATCATCATCAATGATATCATCATCTTAATCAATGATATCATCATTATCATCATCATCATCATCATCATCATCTCATCATGATATCATCATCATCATCATCATCTCATCATGATATCATCATCATCATCATCATCATCTCATAATGATATCATCATCATCATCATCATCATCATCATCTCATAATGATATCATCATCATCATCATCATCATCAATGATATCATCATCTTAATCAATGATATCATCATTATCATCATCATCATCATCATCATCATCTCATCATGATATCATCATCATCATCATCATCTCATCATGATATCATCATCATCATCATCTCATCATGATATCATCATCATCATCATCATCATCTCATAATGATATCATCATCATCTCATCATGATATCTTCATCATCATCATCATCTCATCATGATATCATCATCATCATGATATCATCATCATCTCATCATGATATCATCATCATCATGATATCATCATCATCATCATCTCATCATGATATCATCATCTCATCATGATATCATCATCATCATCTCATCATGATATCATCATCATCATAATCATCATCTCATCATGATATCATCATCATCATCTCATCATGATATCATCATCATCATGATATCATCATCATCTCATCATGATATCATCATCATCATGATATCATCATCATCATCATCATCATCATCTCATCATGATATCATCATCATCATCATCATCATCATCTCATCATGATATCATCATCATCATCATCTCATCATGATATCATCATCATCATAATCATCATCATCATCTCATCATGATATCATCATCATCTCATCATGATATCATCATCATCATGATATCATCATCATCTCATCATGATATCATCATCATCATGATATCATCATCATCTCATCATGATATCATCATCATCATCATCATCTCATCATGATATCATCATCTCATCATGATATCATCATCATCATGATATCATCATCATCTCATCATGATATCATCATCATCATCATCATCATCATCATCATCATCATCATCTCATCATGATATCATCATCTCATCATGATATCATCATCATCATCATCATCTCATCATGATATCATCATTTCATCATGATATCATCATCATCATCATCTCATCATGATATCATCATCATCTCATCATATCATCATCATCTCATCATGATATCATCATCATCATCATCATCTCATCATCATCATCTCATCATGATATCATCATCTCATCATGATATCATCATCATCATCATCATCATATCATCATCATCATCATCGTCATCATCATGATATCATCATCGTCATCATGATATCATCATCATTCACATGATATCATCATCATCATCATCTCATCATGATATCATCATCATCATCATCATCATCTCATCATGATATCATCATCATCATAATCATCATCATCTCATCATGATATCATCATCATCATCATCATCATGATATCTTCATCATCATCATCATCATCATCATCATCATCATCATGATATCTTCATCATCATGATATCTTCATCATCATCATCATCATCATCATGATATCTTCATCATCATGATATCTTCATCATCATCATCATCATCATCATCATCATCATCATCATCATCATGATATCTTCATCATTATCATCATCATCATGATATCTTCATCATCATCATCATCATCATCATCATCATCATCATCATCATCATCATGATATCTTCATCATCATCATCATCATCTCATAATGATATCATCATCATCATCGTCATCTCATAATGATATCATCATCATCATCATCTCATAATGATATCATCATCATCATCATCAATGATATCATCATCATCATCATCATCATCTCATCATGATATCATCATCATCATCATCATCATTATCTCATAATGATATCATCATCATCTCATCATGATATCTTCATCATCATCATCATCTCATCATGATATCCTCATCATCATTATATCATCATCATCTCATCATGATATCATCATCATCATGATATCATCATCATCATCTCATCATGATATCATCATCATCTCATCATGATATCATCATCTCATCATGATATCATCATCATCATCATCATCTCATCATGATATCATCATCATCATCATCATCATCATCAATGATATCATCATCATCATCATCTCATCATGATATCATCATCATCATCATCATCATCATCATCTCATCATGATATCATCATCATCATCATCATCATCTCATAATGATATCATCATCATCATCATCATCATCTCATAATGATATCATCATCATCATCATCATCAATGATATCATCATCTTAATCAATGATATCATCATTATCATCATCATCATCATCATCATCATCATCTCATCATGATATCATCATCATCATCATCATCTCATCATGATATCATCATCATCATCATCATCATCTCATCATGATATCATCATCATCATCATCATCATCTCATAATGATATCATCATCATCATCATCATCAATGATATCATCATCTTAATCAATGATATCATCATTATCATCATCATCATCATCATCATCATCATCTCATCATGATATCATCATCATCATCATCATCTCATCATGATATCATCGTCATCATCATCATCATCTCATCATGATATCATCATCATCATCATCATCATCATCTCATCATGATATCATCATCATCATCATCTCATCATGATATCATCATCATCATAATCATCATCTCATCATGATATCATCATCATCTCATCATGATATCATCATCATCATGATATCATCATCATCTCATCATGATATCATCATCATCATGATATCATCATCATCATCATCATCATCATCTCATCATGATATCATCATCATCATCATCATCATCTCATAATGATATCATCATCATCTCATCATGATATCTTCATCATCATCATCATCTCATCATGATATCATCATCATCATGATATCATCATCATCTCATCATGATATCATCATCATCATGATATCATCATCATCATCATCTCATCATGATATCATCATCTCATCATGATATCATCATCATCATCTCATCATGATATCATCATCATCATCATCATCATCATCAATGATATCATCATCATCATCATCATCTCATCATGATATCATCATCATCATCATCATCATCATCATCATCATCATCATCATCATCATCTCATCATGATATCATCATCATCATCATCTCATAATGATATCATCATCATCATCATCTCATAATGATATCATCATCATCATCATCATCAATGATATCATCATCTTAATCAATGATATCATCATTATCATCATCATCATCATCATCATCATCTCATCATGATATCATCATCATCATCATCATCTCATCATGATATCATCATCATCATCATCATCATCTCATAATGATATCATCATCATCATCATCATCATCATCATCTCATAATGATATCATCATCATCATCATCATCATCAATGATATCATCATCTTAATCAATGATATCATCATTATCATCATCATCATCATCATCATCATCTCATCATGATATCATCATCATCATCATCATCATCTCATCATGATATCATCATCATCATCATCATCATCTCATCATGATATCATCATCATCATCATCATCATCTCATAATGATATCATCATCATCTCATCATGATATCTTCATCATCATCATCATCTCATCATGATATCATCATCATCATGATATCATCATCATCTCATCATGATATCATCATCATCATGATATCATCATCATCATCATCTCATCATGATATCATCATCTCATCATGATATCATCATCATCATCTCATCATGATATCATCATCATCATAATCATCATCTCATCATGATATCATCATCATCATCTCATCATGATATCATCATCATCATGATATCATCATCATCTCATCATGATATCATCATCATCATGATATCATCATCATCATCATCATCATCTCATCATGATATCATCATCATCATCATCATCATCATCTCATCATGATATCATCATCATCATCATCTCATCATGATATCATCATCATCATAATCATCATCATCATCTCATCATGATATCATCATCATCTCATCATGATATCATCATCATCATGATATCATCATCATCTCATCATGATATCATCATCATCATGATATCATCATCATCTCATCATGATATCATCATCATCATCTCATCATGATATCATCATCTCATCATGATATCATCATCATCATGATATCATCATCATCTCATCATGATATCATCATCATCATCATCATCATCATCATCATCATCATCATCTCATCATGATATCATCATCTCATCATGATATCATCATCATCATCATCATCTCATCATGATATCATCATTTCATCATGATATCATCATCATCATCATCATCATCATCATCATCATCGTCATCATGATATCATCATCATCATCATCATCATCATCATCATCATGATATCTTCATCATCATCATCATCATCACGATATCTTCATCATCATCTTCATCATCATCATCTCATCATGATATCATCATCATCTCATCATCATCATCTCATCATGATATCATCATCATCTCATCATGATATCATCATCATCATGATATCATCATCATCATCATCATGATATCATCATCATCATCATCATCATCTCATCATGATATCATCATCTCATCATGATATCATCATCTCATCATGATATCATCATCATCATCATCATCTCATCATGATATCATCATTTCATCATGATATCATCATCATCATCATCATCATCATCATCATCATGATATCATCATCATCATCATCATCATCATGATATCATCATCATCATCATCATCATCATCATCATGATATCATCATCATCATCATGATATCATCATCATCATCATGATATCATCATCATCATCATCATCATCTCATCATGATATCATCATCATCATCATCATCATGATATCATCATTTCATCGTGATATCATCATCATCATCATCATCATCATCATCATGATATCATCATCATCATCATCATCATGATTTCATCATCATCATCATCATCATGATATCATCATCATCATCATCATCATCTCATCATGATATCATCATCATCATCATCATGATATCATCATCATCATCATCTCATGATATCATCATCATCATCATGATATCTTCATCATCATCATCATCATGATATCTTCATCATCATCATGATATCTTCATCATCATCATCATCATCATATCTTCATCATCATCATGATATCTTCATCATCATCATCATCATGATATCTTCATCATCATCATCATCATCATCATCATCATCATCATCATCATGATATCTTCATCATCATCATGATATCTTCATCATCATCATCATCATGATATCTTCATCATCATCATCATCATGATATCATCATCATCATCATCATCATCATCATGATATCTTCATCATCATCATCATCACGATATCTTCATCATCATCATCATCATCATCATCATCATCATCATGATATCATCATCATCATCATCATCATCATGATATCTTCATCATCATCATCATCACGATATCTTCATCATCATCATGATATCTTCATCATCATCATCATCATCATCATCATCATCATCATCATCATCATGATATCATCATCATCATCTCATGATATCATCATCATCATCATCATCTCATCATGATATCATCATCATCATCATCTTATGATATCATCATCATCATCATCGTCATCATCATCGTCATCATGATATCATCATCATCGTCATCATCATCGTCATCATGATATCATCATTATAATCATCATCATCATCATCATCGAATCATGATATCATCATCATCATCATCATCATCATCTCATAATGATAACATCATCATCATCATCTCATCATGATATCATCATCATCATCATCTCATAATGATATCATCATCATCATCTCATCATGATAACATCATCATCATCATCTCATCATGATATCATCATCATCATCATCATCTCATAATGATATCATCATCATCTCATCATGATATCATCATCATCATCATCATCATCATCATCATCATCTCATCATGATATCATCATCATCATCATCATCATCTCATAATGATATCATCATCATCTCATCATGATATCATCATCATCATCATCATCATCATCATCATCTCATCATGATATCATCATCATCTCATCATGATATCATCATCATCTCATCATGATATCATCATCATCTCATCATGATATCATCATCATCTCATCATGATATCTTCGTCATCTCATCATGATACCATCATCTCATCATACTATCATCATCATCATCATCATCTCATCATGATATCATCATCATCATCTCATCATGATATCATCATCATCTCATCATGATATCATCATGATATCATCACTATCATCTCATCATGATATCATCATCATCTCATCATGATATCATCATCATCTCATCATGATATCATCATTTCATCATGATATCATCATCTCATCCTGATATCATCATCATCATCATCATCATCATCTCATCCTGATATCATCATCATCATCATCATCTCATCCTGATATCATCATCATCATCATCATCATCATCTCATCATACTATCATCATCATCATCATCATCATCTCATCATGATATCATCATCATCATCATCATCATCATCATCTCATCATGATATCATCACTATCATCTCATCATGATATCATCACTATCATCTCATCATGATATCTTCATCATCATCATCATCATCATCATCATCATCTCATCCTGATATCATCATCATCATCATCATCATCATCTCATCCTGATATCATCATCATCATCATCATCATCATCATCTCATCCTGATATCATCATCATCATCATCTCATCATACTATCATCATCATCATCATCATCATCATCTCATCATGATATCATCATCATCATCATCATCTCATCATGATATCATCACTATCATCTCATCATGATATCATCACTATCATCTCATCATGATATCTTCATCATCATCATCATCATCATCATCATCATGATATCTTCATCATCATCTCATGATATCATCATCATCATCATCTCATGATATCATCATCATCTCATGATATCATCATCATCATCATCATCATCATCATGATATCTTCATCATCATCATCATCATGATATCTTCATCATCATCATCATCATCTCATCATGATATCATCATCATCTCATCATGATATCATCACTATCATCTCATCATGATATCATCATCATCTCATCATGATATCATCATCATCATCATCTCATAATGATATCATCATCATCATCATCATCAATGATATCATCATCATCATCATCATCATCTCATCATGATATCATCATCATCATCATCATCATCTCATAATGATATCATCATCATCTCATCATGATATCTTCATCATCATCATCATCTCATCATGATATCATCATCATTATGATATCATCATCATCTCATCATGATATCATCATCATCATGATATCATCATCATCATCATCTCATCATGATATCATCATCTCATCATGATATCATCATCATCACCATCTCATCATGATATCATCATCATTATCATCATCATCAATGATATCATCATCATCATCATCTCATCATGATATCATCATCATCATCATCATCATCTCATCATCATCTCATCATGATATCATCATCATCATCATCATCATCAATGATATCATCATCATCATCATCTCATCATCTCATAATGATATCATCATCATCATCATCATCATCAATGATATCATCATCTTAATCAATGATATCATCATTATCATCATCATCATCATCATCATCTCATCATGATATCATCATCATCATCATCATCTCATCATGATATCATCATCATCATCATCTCATCATGATATCATCATCATCATAATCATCATCTCATCATGATATCATCATCATCTCATCATGATATCATCATCATCATGATATCATCATCATCTCATCATGATATCATCATCATCATGATATCATCATCATCATCATCATCATCATCATCTCATCATGATATCATCATCATCATCATCATCATCATCATCATCATCATCATCATCATCATCATCTCATCATGATATCATCATCATCATCATCTCATCATGATATCACCATCATCATAATCATCATCATCATCATCTCATCATGATATCATCATCATCTCATCATGATATCATCATCATCATGATATCATCATCATCTCATCATGATATCATCATCATCATGATATCATCATCATCATCATCATCATCTCATCATGATATCATCATCATCATAATCATCATCATCATCTCATCATGATATCATCATCATCTCATCATGATATCATCATCATCATGATATCATCATCATCTCATCATCATCATGATATCATCATCATCATCATCATCATCATCATCATCTCATCATGATATCATCATCTCATCATGATATCATCATCTCATCTTGATATCATCATCATCATCATCTCATCATGATATCATCATTTCATCATGATATCATCATCATCATCATCATGATATCATCATCATCATCATCATGATATCATCATCATCATCATCATCATCATCATCATGATATCATCATCATCATCATGATATCATCATCATCATCATGATATCATCATCATCATCATCATCATCATCATCTCATCATGATATCATCATCATCATCATCATGATATCATCATTTCATCGTGATATCATCATCATCATCATCATCATCATGATATCATCATCATCATCATCATCATCATGATATCATCATCATCATCATCATCATGATATCATCATCATCATCATGATATCATCATCATCATCATCATCATCTCATCATGATATCATCATCATCATCATCATGATATCATCATCATCATCATGATATCTTCATCATCATCATGATATCTTCATCATCATCATCATCATGATATCTTCATCATCATCATCATCATCATGATATCTTCATCATCATCATCATCATGATATCTTCATCATCATCATCATCATGATATCTTCATCATCATCATCATCATCATCATGATATCTTCATCATCATCATGATATCTTCATCATCATCATCATCATCGTCATCATGATATCATCATCATCATCATCATCGTCATCATGATATCATCATCATCATCATCATCATCATGATATCTTCATCATCATCATGATATCTTCATCATCATCATCATCATCATCATCGTCATCATGATATCATCATCATCGTCATCATGATATCATCATCATCGTCATCATGATATCATCATCATCATCATCATCATCATCATCATGATATCATCATCATCATCATCATCTTATGATATCATCATCATCTCATGATATCATCATCATCATCATCATCATGATATCTTCATCATCATCATGATATCTTCATCATCATCAACATCATCATGATATCTTCATCATCATCATGATATCTTCATCATCATCATCATCATCATCATCATGATATCTTCATCATCATCATCATCATCATTATCATCATGATATCTTCATCATCATCATCATCATCATGATATCTTCATCATCATCATGATATCTTCATCATCATCAACATCTCATCATGATATCATCATCATCTCATCATGATATCATCATCATCATCATCATCATCTCATCATGATATCATCATCATCTCATCATGATATCATCATCATCATGATATCATCATCATCTCATCATGATATCATCATCACCATGATATCATCATCATCATCTCATCATGATATCATCATCATCTCATCATATCATCATCATCTCATCATGATATCATCATCATCATCATCTCATCATCATCATCTCATCATGATATCATCATCTCATCATGATATCATCATCATCATCATCATCATCATATCATCATCATCATCATCATCATCATCATGATATCATCATCGTCATCATGATATCATCATCATTCACATGATATCATCATCATCATCATCTCATCATGATATCATCATCATCATCATCATCATCATCTCATCATGATATCATCATCATCTCATCATGATATCATCATCATCATCATCATGATATCTTCATCATCATGATATCTTCATCATCATCATCATCATCATCATGATATCTTCATCATCATGATATCTTCATCATCATCATCATCATCATCATCATGATATCTTCATCATCATCATCATCATCATGATATCTTCATCATCATCATCATCATCATGATATCTTCATCATCATCATCATCATCATGATATCTTCATCATCATCATCATCATCATCATCATCATCATGATATCTTCATCATCATCATCATCATCATCATCTCATAATGATATCATCATCATCATCGTCATCTCATAATGATATCATCATCATCATCTCATAATGATATCATCATCATCTCATAATGATATCATCATCATCATCATCATCAATGATATCATCATCATCATCATCATCATCATCATCTCATCATGATATCATCATCTCATCATGATATCATCATCATCTCATCATGATATCATCATCTCATCATGATATCATCATCATCATCATCTCATCATGATATCATCATCATCATCAATGATATCATCATCATCATCATCTCATCATGATATCATCATCATCATCATCATCATCATCATCATCATCAATGATATCATCATCATCATCATCTCATCATGATATCATCATCATCATCATCTCATCATGATATCATCATCATCATCATCATCATCATCATTATCATCATCATCTCATCATGATATCATCATCATCATCATCATCATCTCATAATGATATCATCATCATCATCATCATCATCATCTCATAATGATATCATCATCATCATCAATGATATCATCATCATCATCAATGATATCATCATCTTAATCAATGATATCATCATCATCATCATCATCATCTCATCATGATATCATCATCATCATCATCATCATCATCTCATCATGATATCATCATCATCATCATCATCTCATCATGATATCATCATCATCATCATCATCATCATCTCATCATGATATCATCATCATCATCATCTCATAATGATATCATCATCATCATAATCATCATCTCATCATGATATCATCATCATGTCATCATGATATCATCATCATCATGATATCATCATCATCTCATCATGATATCATCATCATCATGATATCATAATCATCATCATCATCTCATCATGATATCATCATCATCATCATCATCATCATCATCATCATCATCTCATCATGATATCATCATCATCATCATCTCATCATGATATCATCATCATCATAATCATCATCATCATCTCATCATGATATCATCATCATCTAATCATGATATCATCATCATCATGATATCATCATCATCTCATCATGATATCATCATCATCATGATATCATCATCATCATCATCTCATCATGATATCATCATCATCTCATCATCATCATCTCATCATGATATCATCATCATCATGATATCATCATCATCATGATATCATCATCATCATGATATCATCATCATCATGATATCATCATCATCATCATCATCATCTTCTTCATCATCATCATGATATCATCATCTCATCATGATATCATGATATCATCATCATCATCATCTCATCATGATATCATCATTTCATCATGATATCATCATCATCATCATCATCTCATCATGATATCATCATTTCATCATGATATCATCATCATCATCATCATCATGATATCATCATCATCATCATCATCATGATATCATCATCATCATCATCATCATGATATCATCATCATCATCATGATATCATCATCATCATCATGATATCATCATCATCATCATGATATCATCATCATCATCATGATATCATCATCATCATCATCATCATCATCTCATCATGATATCATCATCATCATCATCATCATCATCATGATATCATCATCATCATCATCATCATCATCATCATGATATCATCATCATCATCATCATCATCATGATATCATCATCATCATCATGATATCATCATCATCATCATCATCTCATCATGATATCATCATCATTATCATCATGATATCATCATCATCATCATCTCATGATATCATCATCATCATCATGATATCTTCATCATCATCATCATCATCATGATATCTTCATCATCATCATGATATCTTCATCATCATCATCATCATGATATCTTCATCATCATCATGATATCTTCATCATCATCATCATCATGATATCTTCATCATCATCATCATCATCATCATCATCATCATGATATCTTCATCATCATCATGATATCTTCATCATCATCATGATATCTTCATCATCATCATCATCATGATATCTTCATCATCATCATCATCATCATCATCATCATCATGATATCTTCATCATCATCATGATATCTTCATCATCATGATATCTTCATCATCATCATCATCATCATCATCATGATATCTTCATCATCATGATATCTTCATCATCATCATCATCATCATCATCATCATGATATCTTCATCATCATCATCATCATCATGATATCTTCATCATCATCATCATCATCATGATATCTTCATCATCATCATCATCATCATCATCATGATATCTTCATCATCATCATCATCATCATCTCATAATGATATCATCATCATCATCGTCATCTCATAATGATATCATCATCATCATCTCATAATGATATCATCATCATCTCATAATGATATCATCATCATCATCATCATCATCATCAATGATATCATCATCATCATCATCATCATCATCATCTCATCATGATATCATCATCTCATCATGATATCATCATCATCTCATCATGATATCATCATCTCATCATGATATCATCATCATCATCATCTCATCATGATATCATCATCATCATCAATGATATCATCATCATCATCATCTCATCATGATATCATCATCATCATCATCATCATCATCATCATCAATGATATCATCATCATCATCATCTCATCATGATATCATCATCATCATCATCTCATCATGATATCATCATCATCATCATCATCATCATCATCATCATTATCATCATCATCTCATCATGATATCATCATCATCATCATCATCATCATCATCTCATAATGATATCATCATCATCATCATCATCATCTCATAATGATATCATCATCATCATCAATGATATCATCATCATCATCAATGATATCATCATCTTAATCAATGATATCATCATTATCATCATCATCATCATCATCATCTCATCATGATATCATCATCATCATCATCATCATCATCTCATCATGATATCATCATCATCATCATCATCATCATCATCTCATCATGATATCATCATCATCATCATCATCATCTCATCATGATATCATCATCATCATCATCATCTCATAATGATATCATCATCATCATAATCATCATCTCATCATGATATCATCATCATGTCATCATGATATCATCATCATCATGATATCATCATCATCTCATCATGATATCATCATCATCATGATATCATAATCATCATCATCATCTCATCATGATATCATCATCATCATCATCATCATCATCTCATCATGATATCATCATCATCATCATCTCATCATGATATCATCATCATCATAATCATCATCATCATCTCATCATGATATCATCATCATCTCATCATGATATCATCATCATCATGATATCATCATCATCTCATCATGATATCATCATCATCATGATATCATCATCATCATCATCTCATCATGATATCATCATCATCTCATCATCATCATCTCATCATGATATCATCATCATCATGATATCATCATCATCATGATATCATCATCATCTCATCATGATATCATCATCATCATGATATCATCATCATCATCATCATCATCTTCTTCATCATCATCATGATATCATCATCTCATCATGATATCATGATATCATCATCATCATCATCTCATCATGATATCATCATTTCATCATGATATCATCATCATCATCATCATCTCATCATGATATCATCATTTCATCATGATATCATCATCATCATCATCATCATCATCATCATGATATCATCATCATCATCATCATCATCATCATCATCATCATCATGATATCATCATCATCATCATCATCATGATATCATCATCATCATCATCATCATGATATCATCATCATCATCATGATATCATCATCATCATCATGATATCATCATCATCATCATGATATCATCATCATCATCATCATCATCATCATCATCTCATCATGATATCATCATCATCATCATCATCATCATCATGATATCATCATTTCATCGTGATATCATCATCATCATCATCATCATCATCATCATGATATCATCATCATCATCATCATCATCATCATGATATCATCATCATCATCATCATCATGATATCATCATCATCATCATGATATCATCATCATCATCATCATCTCATCATGATATCATCATCATTATCATCATGATATCATCATCATCATCATCTCATGATATCATCATCATCATCATGATATCTTCATCATCATCATCATCATGATATCTTCATCATCATCATGATATCTTCATCATCATCATCATCATGATATCTTCATCATCATCATGATATCTTCATCATCATCATCATCATGATATCTTCATCATCATCATCATCATCATCATGATATCTTCATCATCATCATGATATCTTCATCATCATCATCATCATGATATCTTCATCATCATCATCATCATCATCATCATCATGATATCTTCATCATCATCATGATATCTTCATCATCATCATCATCATGATATCTTCATCATCATCATCATCATCATATCTTCATCATCATCATCATCATCATCATCATCATCATCATCATCATCGTCATCATGATATCATCATCATCATCATCATCATCATGATATCATCATCATCATCATCATCATCATCATCATGATATCTTCATCATCATCATCATCATCACGATATCTTCATCATCATCATCATCATCATCATCTCATCATGATATCATCATCATCATCATCATCATCATGATATCATCATCATCATCATCATCATCATCATCATGATATCTTCATCATCATCATCATCATCACGATATCTTCATCATCATCATCATCATCATCATCTCATCATGATATCATCATCATCATCATCATCATCATGATATCTTCATCATCATCATCATCACGATATCTTCATCATCATCATCATCATCATCATCATCATCATGATATCATCATCATCATCTCATGATATCATCATCATCATCATCATCTCATCATGATATCATCATCATCATCATCTTATGATATCATCATCATCATCATCGTCATCATCATCGTCATCATGATATCATCATCATCGTCATCATCATCGTCATCATGATATCATCATTATAATCATCATCATCGAATCATGATATCATCATCATCATCATCATCATCATCATCTCATCATGATAACATCATCATCATCATCTCATCATGATATCATCATCATCATCATCATCATCATCATCATCATCATCATCATCTCATAATGATATCATCATCATCATCTCATCATGATAACATCATCATCATCATCTCATCATGATATCATCATCATCATCATCATCTCATAATGATATCATCATCATCATCTCATCATGATATCATCATCATCATCATCATCATCATCATCTCATCATGATATCATCATCATCATCATCATCATCTCATAATGATATCATCATCATCTCATCATGATATCATCATCATCATCATCATCATCTCATCATGATATCATCATCATCTCATCATGATATCATCATCATCTCATCATGATATCATCATCATCTCATCATGATATCTTCATCATCATCATCTCATAATGATATCATCATCATCATAATCATCATCTCATCATGATATCATCATCATGTCATCATGATATCATCATCATCATGATATCATCATCATCTCATCATGATATCATCATCATCATGATATCATAATCATCATCATCATCTCATCATGATATCATCATCATCATCATCATCATCATCATCATCATCATCTCATCATGATATCATCATCATCATCATCTCATCATGATATCATCATCATCATAATCATCATCATCATCTCATCATGATATCATCATCATCTAATCATGATATCATCATCATCATGATATCATCATCATCTCATCATGATATCATCATCATCATGATATCATCATCATCATCATCTCATCATGATATCATCATCATCTCATCATCATCATCTCATCATGATATCATCATCATCATGATATCATCATCATCATGATATCATCATCATCATGATATCATCATCATCATGATATCATCATCATCATCATCATCATCTTCTTCATCATCATCATGATATCATCATCTCATCATGATATCATGATATCATCATCATCATCATCTCATCATGATATCATCATTTCATCATGATATCATCATCATCATCATCATCTCATCATGATATCATCATCATCTCATCATGATATCATCATCATCTCATCATGATATCATCATCATCTCATCATGATATCTTCATCATCATCATCTCATAATGATATCATCATCATCATAATCATCATCTCATCATGATATCATCATCATGTCATCATGATATCATCATCATCATGATATCATCATCATCTCATCATGATATCATCATCATCATGATATCATAATCATCATCATCATCTCATCATGATATCATCATCATCATCATCATCATCATCATCATCATCATCTCATCATGATATCATCATCATCATCATCTCATCATGATATCATCATCATCATAATCATCATCATCATCTCATCATGATATCATCATCATCTAATCATGATATCATCATCATCATGATATCATCATCATCTCATCATGATATCATCATCATCATGATATCATCATCATCATCATCTCATCATGATATCATCATCATCTCATCATCATCATCTCATCATGATATCATCATCATCATGATATCATCATCATCATGATATCATCATCATCATGATATCATCATCATCATGATATCATCATCATCATCATCATCATCTTCTTCATCATCATCATGATATCATCATCTCATCATGATATCATGATATCATCATCATCATCATCTCATCATGATATCATCATTTCATCATGATATCATCATCATCATCATCATCTCATCATGATATCATCATTTCATCATGATATCATCATCATCATCATCATCATGATATCATCATCATCATCATCATCATGATATCATCATCATCATCATCATCATGATATCATCATCATCATCATCATGATATCATCATCATCATCATGATATCATCATCATCATCATGATATCATCATCATCATCATCATCATCATCTCATCATGATATCATCATCATCATCATCATCATCATCATGATATCATCATCATCATCATCATCATCATCATCATGATATCATCATCATCATCATCATCATCATGATATCATCATCATCATCATGATATCATCATCATCATCATCATCTCATCATGATATCATCATCATTATCATCATGATATCATCATCATCATCATCTCATGATATCATCATCATCATCATGATATCTTCATCATCATCATCATCATCATGATATCTTCATCATCATCATGATATCTTCATCATCATCATCATCATGATATCTTCATCATCATCATGATATCTTCATCATCATCATCATCATGATATCTTCATCATCATCATCATCATCATCATCATCATCATGATATCTTCATCATCATCATGATATCTTCATCATCATCATCATCATGATATCTTCATCATCATCATCATCATCATCATCATCATCATGATATCTTCATCATCATCATGATATCTTCATCATCATGATATCTTCATCATCATCATCATCATCATCATCATGATATCTTCATCATCATGATATCTTCATCATCATCATCATCATCATCATCATCATGATATCTTCATCATCATCATCATCATCATGATATCTTCATCATCATCATCATCATCATGATATCTTCATCATCATCATCATCATCATCATCATGATATCTTCATCATCATCATCATCATCATCTCATAATGATATCATCATCATCATCGTCATCTCATAATGATATCATCATCATCATCTCATAATGATATCATCATCATCTCATAATGATATCATCATCATCATCATCATCATCATCAATGATATCATCATCATCATCATCATCATCATCATCTCATCATGATATCATCATCTCATCATGATATCATCATCATCTCATCATGATATCATCATCTCATCATGATATCATCATCATCATCATCTCATCATGATATCATCATCATCATCAATGATATCATCATCATCATCATCTCATCATGATATCATCATCATCATCATCATCATCATCATCATCAATGATATCATCATCATCATCATCTCATCATGATATCATCATCATCATCATCTCATCATGATATCATCATCATCATCATCATCATCATCATCATCATCATTATCATCATCATCTCATCATGATATCATCATCATCATCATCATCATCATCTCATAATGATATCATCATCATCATCATCATCATCTCATAATGATATCATCATCATCATCAATGATATCATCATCATCATCAATGATATCATCATCTTAATCAATGATATCATCATTATCATCATCATCATCATCATCATCTCATCATGATATCATCATCATCATCATCATCATCATCTCATCATGATATCATCATCATCATCATCATCATCATCATCTCATCATGATATCATCATCATCATCATCATCATCTCATCATGATATCATCATCATCATCATCTCATAATGATATCATCATCATCATAATCATCATCTCATCATGATATCATCATCATGTCATCATGATATCATCATCATCATGATATCATCATCATCTCATCATGATATCATCATCATCATGATATCATAATCATCATCATCATCTCATCATGATATCATCATCATCATCATCATCATCATCTCATCATGATATCATCATCATCATCATCTCATCATGATATCATCATCATCATAATCATCATCATCATCTCATCATGATATCATCATCATCTCATCATGATATCATCATCATCATGATATCATCATCATCTCATCATGATATCATCATCATCATGATATCATCATCATCATCATCTCATCATGATATCATCATCATCTCATCATCATCATCTCATCATGATATCATCATCATCATGATATCATCATCATCATGATATCATCATCATCTCATCATGATATCATCATCATCATGATATCATCATCATCATCATCATCATCTTCTTCATCATCATCATGATATCATCATCTCATCATGATATCATGATATCATCATCATCATCATCTCATCATGATATCATCATTTCATCATGATATCATCATCATCATCATCATCTCATCATGATATCATCATTTCATCATGATATCATCATCATCATCATCATCATCATCATCATGATATCATCATCATCATCATCATCATCATCATCATCATCATCATGATATCATCATCATCATCATCATCATGATATCATCATCATCATCATCATCATGATATCATCATCATCATCATGATATCATCATCATCATCATGATATCATCATCATCATCATGATATCATCATCATCATCATCATCATCATCTCATCATGATATCATCATCATCATCATCATCATCATCATGATATCATCATTTCATCGTGATATCATCATCATCATCATCATCATCATCATGATATCATCATCATCATCATCATCATCATCATGATATCATCATCATCATCATCATCATGATATCATCATCATCATCATGATATCATCATCATCATCATCATCTCATCATGATATCATCATCATTATCATCATGATATCATCATCATCATCATCTCATGATATCATCATCATCATCATGATATCTTCATCATCATCATCATCATGATATCTTCATCATCATCATGATATCTTCATCATCATCATCATCATGATATCTTCATCATCATCATCATCATCATCATCATCATGATATCTTCATCATCATCATCATCATCATCATGATATCTTCATCATCATCATGATATCTTCATCATCATCATCATCATGATATCTTCATCATCATCATCATCATCATCATCATCATGATATCTTCATCATCATCATGATATCTTCATCATCATCATCATCATGATATCTTCATCATCATCATCATCATCATATCTTCATCATCATCATCATCATCATCATCATCATCATCATCATCATCGTCATCATGATATCATCATCATCATCATCATCATCATGATATCATCATCATCATCATCATCATCATCATCATGATATCTTCATCATCATCATCATCATCACGATATCTTCATCATCATCATCATCATCATCATCTCATCATGATATCATCATCATCATCATCATCATCATGATATCTTCATCATCATCATCATCACGATATCTTCATCATCATCATCATCATCATCATCATCATCATGATATCATCATCATCATCTCATGATATCATCATCATCATCATCATCTCATCATGATATCATCATCATCATCATCTTATGATATCATCATCATCATCATCGTCATCATCATCGTCATCATGATATCATCATCATCGTCATCATCATCGTCATCATGATATCATCATTATAATCATCATCATCGAATCATGATATCATCATCATCATCATCATCATCATCATCTCATCATGATAACATCATCATCATCATCTCATCATGATATCATCATCATCATCATCATCATCATCATCATCATCATCATCATCTCATAATGATATCATCATCATCATCTCATCATGATAACATCATCATCATCATCTCATCATGATATCATCATCATCATCATCATCTCATAATGATATCATCATCATCATCTCATCATGATATCATCATCATCATCATCATCATCATCATCTCATCATGATATCATCATCATCATCATCATCATCTCATAATGATATCATCATCATCTCATCATGATATCATCATCATCATCATCATCATCATCTCATCATGATATCATCATCATCTCATCATGATATCATCATCATCTCATCATGATATCATCATCATCTCATCATGATATCTTCATCATCTCATCATGATACCATCATCTCATCATACTATCATCATCATCATCATCTCATCATGATATCATCATCATCATCATCATCATCTCATTATGATATCATCATCATCATCTCATCATGATATCATCATCTCATCATACTATCATCATCATCATCATCTCATCATGATATCATCATCATCATCATCATCATCTCATTATGATATCATCATCATCATCTCATCATGATATCATCATCTCATCATACTATCATCATCATCATCTCATCATGATATCATCATCATCATCATCATCATCATCTCATCATGATATCATCATCATCTCATCATGATATCATCACTATCATCTCATCATGATATCATCATCATCTCATCATGATATCATCATCATCATCATCTCATCATGATATCATCATTTCATCATGATATCATCATCTCATCCTGATATCATCATCATCATCATCATCATCATCATCATCATCTCATCCTGATATCATCATCATCATCATCATCATCATCTCATCCTGATATCATCATCATCATCATCATCTCATCATACTATCATCATCATCATCATCATCTCATCATGATATCATCATCATCATCATCATCATCATCTCATCATGATATCATCACTATCATCTCATCATGATATCATCACTATCATCTCATCATGATATCTTCATCATCATCATCATCATCATCATCATCATGATATCTTCATCATCATCTCATGATATCATCATCATCATCATCTCATGATATCATCATCATCTCATGATATCATCATCATCATCATCATCATCATGATATCTTCATCATCATCATCATCATGATATCTTCATCATCATCATCATCTCATCATGATATCATCATCATCTCATCATGATATCATCACTATCATC
Organism: Pelodytes ibericus; assembly: GCA_036172795.1. NCBI lineage: Eukaryota > Metazoa > Chordata > Amphibia > Anura > Pelodytidae > Pelodytes > Pelodytes ibericus. Next base: position 321,730 of record JAYKOZ010000084.1, read on the forward strand.
GCATCATGATATCATCATCATCTCATCATGATATCATCATCATCATCATCTCATCATGATATCATCATTTCATCATGATATCATCATCTCATCATGATATCATCATCATCATCATCATCATCATCATCATCATCATCTCATCCTGATATCATCATCATCATCATCTCATCCTGATATCATCATCATCATCATCATCATCATCATCTCATCCTGATATCATCATCATCATCTCATGATATCATCATCTCATCATGATATCATCATCATCATCATCATCATCATCATCATCATCATGTTATCTTCATCATCATGATATCTTCATCATCATCATCATCATCATCATGATATCTTCATCATCATCATGATATCTTCATCATCATCATGATATCTTCATCATCATCATGATATCTTCATCATCATCATCTCATGATATCATCATCTCATCATGATATCATCATCATCATCATGATATCTTCATCATCATGATGTCTTCATCATCATCATCATCATGATATCATCATCATAATCATCATATCATCATGATATCATCATCATCATGATATCATCATCATCATCTCATGATATCAACATCATCATCATCCCATCATGATATCATCATCATCATCATCTCATGATATCATCATTATCATCATCATCATCATGATATCTTCATCATCTTCATCATCTCATCATGATATCTTCATCATCATCATCATCATCATCATGATATCTTCATCATCATCATCATCTCATCATGATATCATCATCATCATCATCATCATCATCTCATCATGATATCATCATCATCTCATCATGATATCATCACTATAATCTCATCATGATATCATCATCATCATCATCTCATCATGATATCATCATCATCATCGCATCATGATATCATCATTTCATCATTATATCATCATTTCATCATGATATCATCATCTCATTATGATATCATCATCATCATCATCATCTCATCCTGATATCATCATCATCATCTCATCCTGATATCATCATCATCATCATCATCATCTCATCATGATATCATCATCATCATCGCATCATGATATCATCATTTCATCATTATATCATCATTTCATCATGATATCATCATCTCATCATGATATCATCATCATCATCATCTCATCCTGATATCATCATCATCTCATCCTGATATCATCATCATCATCATCTCATCCTGATATCATCATCATCATCATCATCATCATCTCATCATGATATCATCATCATCATCATCATCATGATATCTTCATCATCATGATATCTTCATCATCATCATCATCATCATCATGATATCTTCATCATCATCATGATATCTTCATCATCATCATGATATCTTCATCATCATCATCATCAATGATATCATCATCATCATCATCATCATCAATGATATCATCATCATCATCATCATCTCATCATGATATCATCATGATATCATCATCATCATGATATCATCATCATCATCATGATATCATCATCATCATCATGATATCATCATCATCATCATCATGATATCATCATCATCATCATCATGATATCATCATCATCATCATCATGATATCATCATCATCATCATCATCATCTCATAATGATATCATCATCATCTCATCATGATATCATCATCATCATCATCAACATCATCTCATCATGATATCATCATCATCTCATCATGATATCATCATCATCATCATCATCATCTCATCATGATATCATCATCATCATGATATCATCATCATCATCTCATCATGATATCATCATCATCATCATCATCATCTCATCATGATATCATCATCATCATTATCATCCCATCATGATATCATCATCATCATCATCATCTCATGATATCATCATCATCATCATCATCATCATCATCATGATATCTTCATCATCTTCATCATCATCATCATGATATCTTCATCATCATCATCATCATCATCATGATATCTTCATCATCATCATCATCTCATCATGATATCATCATCATCATCATCATCATCATCTCATCATGATATCATCATCATCTCATCATGATATCATCACTATAATCTCATCATGATATCATCATCATCATCATCTCATCATGATATCATCATCATCATCGCATCATGATATCATCATTTCATCATTATATCATCATTTCATCATGATATCATCATCTCATCATGATATCATCATCATCATCATCATCTCATCCTGATATCATCATCATCATCATCTCATCCTGATATCATCATCATCATCATCATCATCATCTCATCATGATATCATCATCATCATCGCATCATGATATCATCATTTCATCATTATATCATCATTTCATCATGATATCATCATCTCATCATGATATCATCATCATCATCATCTCATCCTGATATCATCATCATCATCATCTCATCCTGATATCATCATCATCATCATCATCATCATCTCATCATGATATCATCATCATCATCGCATCATGATATCATCATTTCGTCATTATATCATCATTTCATCATGATATCATCATCTCATCATGATATCATCATCATCATCATCTCATCCTGATATCATCATCATCTCATCCTGATATCATCATCATCATCATCTCATCCTGATATCATCATCATCATCATCATCATCATCATCATCTCATCATGATATCATCATCATCATCATCATCATCATGATATCTTCATCATCATGATATCTTCATCATCATCATCATCATCATCATCATCATCATGATATCTTCATCATCATGATATCTTCATCATCATCATCATCATCATCATCATCATCATCATCATGATATCTTCATCATCATCATGATATCTTCATCATCATCATGATATCTTCATCATCATCATCATCATCAATGATATCATCATCATCATCATCATCAATGATATCATCATCATCATCATCATCATCATCTCATCATGATATCATCATGATATCATCATCATCATGATATCATCATCATCATCATGATATCATCATCATCATGATATCATCATCATCATCATCATCATGATATCATCATCATCATCATGATATCATCATCATCATCATCATGATATCATCATCATCATCATCATCATCATCTCATAATGATATCATCATCATCTCATCATGATATCATCATCATCATCATCATCAAAATCATCTCATCATGATATCATCATCATCTCATCATGATATCATCATCATCATCATCATCATCTCATCATGATATCATCATCATCATGATATCATCATCATCATCTCATCATGATATCATCATCATCATCATCATCATCATCATCTCATCATGATATCATCATCATCATCATCATCATCATCATCATCATCTCATCATGACATCTTCATCATCTCATCATGATATCTTCATCATCATCATCATGATATCATCATCATCATCATCATCATCTCATCATGATATCATCATCATCTCATCATGATATCATCATCATAATCATCATGATATCATCATCATCATCATGATATCTTCATCATCATCATCTCATGATATCATCATCTCATCATGATATCATCATCATCATCATCATCATGATATCTTCATCATCATGATGTCTTCATCATCATCATCATGATATCATCATCATAATCATCATATCATCATGATATCATCATCATCATGATATCATCATCATCATCTCATGATATCAACATCATCATCATCCCATCATGATATCATCATCATCATCATCTCATGATATCATCATCATCATCATCATCATGATATCTTCATCATCATCATCATCATCATCATGATATCTTCATCATCATCATCATCATCATCATCATCATCATCATGATATCTTCATCATCATCATCATCATCTTATCATGATATAATCATCATCATCATCTCATCATGATATCATCATCATCTCATCATGATATCATCATCTCATCATGATATCATCACTATAATCTCATCATGATATCATCATCATCATCATCTCATCATGATATCATCATCATCATCGCATCATGATATCATCATTTCATCATTATATCATCATTTCATCATGATATCATCATCTCATCCTGATATCATCATCATCATCATCTCATCCTGATATCATCATCATCATCATCTCATCCTGATATCATCATCATCATCATCATCATCATCTCATCATGATATCATCATCATCATCATCATCATCATGATATCTTCATCATCATGATATCTTCATCATCATCATCATCATCATCATCATCATCATCATGATATCTTCATCATCATCATGATATCTTCATCATCATCATCATCAATGATATCATCATCATCATCATCATCATCATCATCAATGATATCATCATCATCATCTCATCATGATATCATCATGATATCATCATCATCATGATATCATCATCATCATCATGATATCATCATCATCATCATGATATCATCATCATCATCATCATGATATCATCATCATCATCATCATGATATCATCATCATCATCATCATCATCATCATCATCATCTCATAATGATATCATCATCATCTCATCATGATATCATCATCATCATCATCATCTCATCATGATATCATCATCATCATCATCATCATCATCATGTTATCTTCATCATCATGATATCTTCATCATCATCATCATCATCATCATCATCATCATCATCATCATCATCATGATATCTTCATCATCATCATGATATCTTCATCATCATCATGATATCTTCATCATCATCATGATATCTTCATCATCATCATCTCATGATATCATCATCTCATCATGATATCATCATCATCATCATGATATCTTCATCATCATGATGTCTTCATCATCATCATCATCATGATATCATCATCATAATCATCATATCATCATGATATCATCATCATCATGATATCATCATCATCATCTCATGATATCAACATCATCATCATCCCATCATGATATCATCATCATCATCATCTCATGATATCATCATCATCATCATCATCATCATGATATCTTCATCATCTTCATCATCTCATCATGATATCTTCATCATCATCATCATCATCATCATGATATCTTCATCATCATCATCATCTCATCATGATATCATCATCATCATCATCATCTCATCATGATATCATCATCATCTCATCATGATATCATCACTATAATCTCATCATGATATCATCATCATCATCATCTCATCATGATATCATCATCATCATCGCATCATGATATCATCATTTCATCATTATATCATCATTTCATCATGATATCATCATCTCATTATGATATCATCATCATCATCATCATCTCATCCTGATATCATCATCATCATCTCATCCTGATATCATCATCATCATCATCATCATCATCTCATCATGATATCATCATCATCATCGCATCATGATATCATCATTTCATCATTATATCATCATTTCATCATGATATCATCATCTCATCATGATATCATCATCATCATCATCTCATCATGATATCATCATCATCATCATCTCATCATGATATCATCATCATCATCGCATCATCATTTCATCATGATATCATCATCTCATTATGATATCATCATCATCATCATCATCTCATCCTGATATCATCATCATCATCTCATCCTGATATCATCATCATCATCATCATCATCATCTCATCATGATATCATCATCATCATCGCATCATGATATCATCATTTCATCATTATATCATCATTTCATCATGATATCATCATCTCATCATGATATCATCATCATCATCATCTCATCCTGATATCATCATCATCTCATCCTGATATCATCATCATCATCATCTCATCCTGATATCATCATCATCATCATCATCATCATCTCATCATGATATCATCATCATCATCATCATCATGATATCTTCATCATCATGATATCTTCATCATCATCATCATCATCATCATGATATCTTCATCATCATCATGATATCTTCATCATCATCATGATATCTTCATCATCATCATCATCAATGATATCATCATCATCATCATCAATGATATCATCATCATCATCATCATCATCATCTCATCATGATATCATCATGATATCATCATCATCATGATATCATCATCATCATCATGATATCATCATCATCATCATCATGATATCATCATCATCATCATCATGATATCATCATCATCATGATATCATCATCATCATCATCATGATATCATCATCATCATCATCATCATCTCATAATGATATCATCATCATCTCATCATGATATCATCATCATCATCATCATCATCAACATCATCTCATCATGATATCATCATCATCTCATCATGATATCATCATCATCATCATCATCATCTCATCATGATATCATCATCATCATGATATCATCATCATCATCATCATCATCTCATCATGATATCATCATCATCATCATCATTATCATCCCATCATGATATCATCATCATCATCATCATCTCATGATATCATCATCATCATCATCATCATCATCATCATGATATCTTCATCATCTTCATCATCATCATCATGATATCTTCATCATCATCATCATCATCATCATGATATCTTCATCATCATCATCATCTCATCATGATATCATCATCATCATCATCATCATCTCATCATGATATCATCATCATCTCATCATGATATCATCACTATAATCTCATCATGATATCATCATCATCATCATCTCATCATGATATCATCATCATCATCGCATCATGATATCATCATTTCATCATTATATCATCATTTCATCATGATATCATCATCTCATCATGATATCATCATCATCATCATCATCTCATCCTGATATCATCATCATCATCATCTCATCCTGATATCATCATCATCATCATCATCATCATCTCATCATGATATCATCATCATCATCGCATCATGATATCATCATTTCATCATTATATCATCATCATCATGATATCTTCATCATCATCATCATCATCATCATCATCATGATATCTTCATCATCATCATCATCTTATCATGATATAATCATCATCATCATCTCATCATGATATCATCATCATCTCATCATGATATCATCATCATCTCATCATGATATCATCACTATAATCTCATCATGATATCATCATCATCATCATCTCATCATGATATCATCATCATCATCGCATCATGATATCATCATTTCATCATTATATCATCATTTCATCATGATATCATCATCTCATCCTGATATCATCATCATCATCATCTCATCCTGATATCATCATCATCATCATCTCATCCTGATATCATCATCATCATCATCATCTCATCATGATATCATCATCATCATCATCATCATCATGATATCTTCATCATCATGATATCTTCATCATCATCATCATCATCATCATGATATCTTCATCATCATCATGATATCTTCATCATCATCATGATATCTTCATCATCATCATCATCAATGATATCATCATCATCATCATCATCATCATCAATGATATCATCATCATCATCTCATCATGATATCATCATGATATCATCATGATATCATCATCATCATGATATCATCATCATCATCATGATATCATCATCATCATCATGATATCATCATCATCATCATCATGATATCATCATCATCATGATATCATCATCATCATCATCATGATATCATCATCATCATCATCATGATATCATCATCATCATCATCATCATCATCATCATCATCATCATCATCATCTCATAATGATATCATCATCATCTCATCATGATATCATCATCATCATCATCATCTCATCATGATATCATCATCATCATCATCATCATCATCATCATCATCATGTTATCTTCATCATCATGATATCTTCATCATCATCATCATCATCATCATCATCATCATCATCATGATATCTTCATCATCATCATGATATCTTCATCATCATCATGATATCTTCATCATCATCATCTCATGATATCATCATCTCATCATGATATCATCATCATCATCATGATATCTTCATCATCATGATGTCTTCATCATCATCATCATCATGATATCATCATCATAATCATCATATCATCATGATATCATCATCATCATGATATCATCATCATCATCTCATGATATCAACATCATCATCATCCCATCATGATATCATCATCATCATCATCTCATGATATCATCATCATCATCATCATCATCATGATATCTTCATCATCTTCATCATCTCATCATGATATCTTCATCATCATCATCATCATCATCATGATATCTTCATCATCATCATCATCTCATCATGATATCATCATCATCATCATCATCTCATCATGATATCATCATCATCTCATCATGATATCATCACTATAATCTCATCATGATATCATCATCATCATCATCTCATCATGATATCATCATCATCATCGCATCATGATATCATCATTTCATCATTATATCATCATTTCATCATGATATCATCATCTCATTATGATATTATCATCATCATCATCATCTCATCCTGATATCATCATCATCATCTCATCCTGATATCATCATCATCATCATCATCATCTCATCATGATATCATCATCATCATCGCATCATGATATCATCATTTCATCATTATATCATCATTTCATCATGATATCATCATCTCATCATGATATCATCATCATCATCATCTCATCCTGATATCATCATCATCTCATCCTGATATCATCATCATCATCATCTCATCCTGATATCATCATCATCATCATCATCATCATCATCTCATCATGATATCATCATCATCATCATCATCATCATGATATCTTCATCATCATGATATCTTCATCATCATCATCATCATCATCATGATATCTTCATCATCATCATGATATCTTCATCATCATCATGATATCTTCATCATCATCATGATATCTTCATCATCATCATCATCAATGATATCATCATCATCATCATCATCAATGATATCATCATCATCATCATCATCATCATCTCATCATGATATCATCATGATATCATCATCATCATGATATCATCATCATCATCATGATATCATCATCATCATCATCATGATATCATCATCATCATCATCATGATATCATCATCATCATCATCATGATATCATCATCATCATCATCATCATCTCATAATGATATCATCATCATCTCATCATGATATCATCATCATCATCATCATCAACATCATCTCATCATGATATCATCATCATCTCATCATGATATCATCATCATCATCATCATCTCATCATGATATCATCATCATCATGATATCATCATCATCATCTCATCATGATATCATCATCATCATCATCATCATCATCATCTCATCATGATATCATCATCATCATCATCATTATCATCCCATCATGATATCATCATCATCATCATCATCTCATGATATCATCATCATCATCATCATCATCATCATCATCATCATGATATCTTCATCATCTTCATCATCATCATCATGATATCTTCATCATCATCATCATCATCATCATGATATCTTCATCATCATCATCATCTCATCATGATATCATCATCATCATCATCATCATCATCATCATCTCATCATGATATCATCATCATCTCATCATGATATCATCACTATAATCTCATCATGATATCATCATCATCATCATCTCATCATGATATCATCATCATCATCGCATCATGATATCATCATTTCATCATTATATCATCATTTCATCATGATATCATCATCTCATCATGATATCATCATCATCATCATCATCTCATCCTGATATCATCATCATCATCATCTCATCCTGATATCATCATCATCATCATCATCATCATCTCATCATGATATCATCATCATCATCGCATCATGATATCATCATTTCATCATTATATCATCATTTCATCATGATATCATCATCTCATCATGATATCATCATCATCATCATCTCATCCTGATATCATCATCATCTCATCCTGATATCATCATCATCATCATCTCATCCTGATATCATCATCATCATCATCATCATCATCATCATCATCTCATCATGATATCATCATCATCATCATCATCATCATCATGATATCTTCATCATCATGATATCTTCATCATCATCATAATCATCATCATCATCATCATCATCATCATCATGATATCTTCATCATCATCATGATATCTTCATCATCATCATGATATCTTCATCATCATCATCATCAATGATATCATCATCATCATCATCATCATCAATGATATCATCATCATCATCATCATCATCATCATCTCATCATGATATCATCATGATATCATCATCATCATGATATCATCATCATCATCATGATATCATCATCATCATCATCATGATATCATCATCATCGTCATCATCATGATATCATCATCATCATCATCATGATATCATCATCATCATCATCATCATCATCATCATCTCATAATGATATCATCATCATCTCATCATGATATCATCATCATCATCATCAAAATCATCTCATCCTGATATCATCATCATCTCATCCTGATATCATCATCATCATCATCTCATCCTGATATCATCATCATCATCATCATCATCATCATCATCATCTCATCATGATATCATCATCATCATCATCATCATCATCATGATATCTTCATCATCATGATATCTTCATCATCATCATAATCATCATCATCATCATCATCATCATCATCATGATATCTTCATCATCATCATGATATCTTCATCATCATCATGATATCTTCATCATCATCATCATCAATGATATCATCATCATCATCATCATCATCAATGATATCATCATCATCATCATCATCATCATCATCTCATCATGATATCATCATGATATCATCATCATCATGATATCATCATCATCATCATGATATCATCATCATCATCATCATGATATCATCATCATCGTCATCATCATGATATCATCATCATCATCATCATGATATCATCATCATCATCATCATCATCATCATCATCTCATAATGATATCATCATCATCTCATCATGATATCATCATCATCATCATCAAAATCATCTCATCATGATATCATCATCATCTCATCATGATATCATCATCATCATCATCATCATCTCATCATGATATCATCATCATCATGATATCATCATCATCATCTCATCATGATATCATCATCATCATCATCATCATCATCATCTCATCATGATATCATCATCATCATCATCATCATCATCATCATCTCATCATGACATCTTCATCATCTCATCATGATATCTTCATCATCATCATCATGATATCATCATCATCATCATCATCATCTCATCATGATATCATCATCATCTCATCATGATATCATCATCATAATCATCATGATATCATCATCATCATCATGATATCTTCATCATCATCATCTCATGATATCATCATCTCATCATGATATCATCATCATCATCATCATCATGATATCTTCATCATCATGATGTCTTCATCATCATCATCATCATGATATCATCATCATAATCATCATATCATCATGATATCATCATCATCATGATATCATCATCATCATCTCATGATATCAACATCATCATCATCCCATCATGATATCATCATCATCATCATCTCATGATATCATCATCATCATCATCATCATGATATCTTCATCATCATCATCATCATCATCATGATATCTTCATCATCATCATCATCATCATCATGATATCTTCATCATCATCATCATCATCATCATCATCATCATGATATCTTCATCATCATCATCATCTTATCATGATATAATCATCATCATCATCTCATCATGATATCATCATCATCTCATCATGATATCATCATCATCTCATCATGATATCATCACTATAATCTCATCATGATATCATCATCATCATCATCTCATCATGATATCATCATCATCATCGCATCATGATATCATCATTTCATCATTATATCATCATTTCATCATGATATCATCATCTCATCCTGATATCATCATCATCATCATCTCATCCTGATATCATCATCATCATCATCTCATCCTGATATCATCATCATCATCATCATCATCATCTCATCATGATATCATCATCATCATCATCATCATCATGATATCTTCATCATCATGATATCTTCATCATCATCATCATCATCATCATCATCATGATATCTTCATCATCATCATGATATCTTCATCATCATCATGATATCTTCATCATCATCATCATCAATGATATCATCATCATCATCATCATCATCATCAATGATATCATCATCATCATCTCATCATGATATCATCATGATATCATCATCATCATGATATCATCATCATCATCATGATATCATCATCATCATCATGATATCATCATCATCATCATGATATCATCATCATCATCATCATGATATCATCATCATCATGATATCATCATCATCATCATCATGATATCATCATCATCATCATCATCATCATCATCATCATCATCATCTCATAATGATATCATCATCATCTCATCATGATATCATCATCATCATCATCATCATCTCATCATGATATCATCATCATCTCATCCTGATATCATCATCATCATCATCTCATCCTGATATCATCATCATCATCATCTCATCCTGATATCATCATCATCATCATCATCATCATCTCATCATGATATCATCATCATCATCATCATCAATGATATCATCATCATCATCATCATCTCATCATGATATCATCATCATCATCATCTCATAATGATATCATCATCATCATCATCTCATCATGATATCATCATCATCATCATCTCATAATGATATCATCATCATCATCATCATCATCATCAATGATACCATCATCATCATCATCATCAATGATATCATCATCATCATCATCTCATCATGATATCATCATCATCATCTTCATAATCATCTCATCATGATATCATCATCATCATCATCATCATCATCAATGATATCATCATAATCATCATCATCATCATCTCATCATGATATCATCATCATCTCATCATGATATCATCATCATCTCATCATGATATCATCATCATCTCATCATGATACCATCATCATCATGATATCATCATCATCATCATCTCATCATGATATCATCATCATCATCTCATCATGATATCATCATCATCATCTCATCATGATATCATCATCATCTCATCATGATACCATCATCTCATCATGATATCATCATCTCATCATACTATCATCATCATCATCATCATCATCATCTCATGATATCATCATCACCATCATCATCATCTCATCATGATATCATCATCATCTCATCATGATATCATCATCATCTCATCATGATATCATCATGATATCATCATGATATCATCATGATATCATCATCATCATCATCATCTCATGATATCATGATATCATCATCATCTCATCATGATATCATCATCATCATCATCATCATGATATCTTCATTATCATCATCATCTTGATATCTTCATCATCATCATGATATCTTCATCATCATCATCATCATCTCTTCATCATCATCATGCTATCTTCGTCATCATCATCATCATCATCATCATGATATCATCATCATCATCATCATGATATCATCATCATCATCATCATCATCATCATGATATCATCATCATCATCATCATCTCATGATATCATCATCATCATCATCTCTTCATGATATTATCATCATCATCATCTCATGATATCATCATCATCATCATCTCATGATATCATCATCATCATCATCTCATGATATCATCATCATCATCATCATCATAATCATGATATCTTAATCATCATCATCATCATCATCATCATCATGATATCTTCATCATCATCATGATATCTTCATCATCATCATCATCATGATATCTTCATCATCATCATCATCATCATCATCATCATCATCATGATATCTTCATCATCATTATCATCATGATATCTTCATCATCATCATCATCATCATGATATCATCATCATCATCTCATCATGATATCATCATCATCTCATCATGATATCATCATCTCATCATGATATCATCATCATCATCATCATCATATCATCATCATCATCATCGTCATCATCATGATATCATCATCGTCATCATGATATCATCATCATTCACATGATATCATCATCATCATCATCTCATCATGATATCATCATCATCATCATCATCATCTCATCATGATATCATCATCATCATAATCATCATCATCTCATCATGATATCATCATCATCATCATCATCATGATATCTTCATCATCATCATCATCATCATCATCATCATGATATCTTCATCATCATGATATCTTCATCATCATCATCATCATCATCATCATCATCATCATCATCATCATCATGATATCTTCATCATCATGATATCTTCATCATCATCATCATCATCATCATCATCATCATGATATCTTCATCATCATCATCATCATCATGATATCTTCATCATCATCATCATCATCATCATCATCATCATCATCATCATGATATCTTCATCATCATCATCATCATCTCATAATGATATCATCATCATCATCGTCATCTCATAATGATATCATCATCATCATCATCTCATAATGATATCATCATCATCATCATCAATGATATCATCATCATCATCATCATCATCTCATCATGATATCATCATCATCATCATCATCTCATAATGATATCATCATCATCTCATCATGATATCTTCATCATCATCATCATCTCATCATGATATCATCATCATCATGATATCATCATCATCTCATCATGATATCATCATCATCATGATATCATCATCATCATCATCTCATCATGATATCATCATCATCTCATCATGATATCATCATCTCATCATGATATCATCATCATGATATCATCATCATCATCATCATCATCATCAATGATATCATCATCATCATCATCATCTCATCATGATATGATCATCATCATCATCATCTCATCATGATATCATCATCATCATCATCATCATCATCTCATAATGATATCATTATCATCATCATCATCATCTCATAATGATATCATCATCATCATCATCATCATCATCAATGATATCATCATCTTAATCAATGATATCATCATTATCATCATCATCATCATCATCTCATCATGATATCATCATCATCATCATCATCTCATCATGATATCATCATCATCATCATCATCATCTCATCATGATATCATCATCATCATCATCATCTCATAATGATATCATCATCATCATCATCATCAATGATATCATCATCATCATCATCATCATCATCTCATAATGATATCATTATCATCATCATCATCATCTCATAATGATATCATCATCATCATCATCATCATCAATGATATCATCATCTTAATCAATGATATCATCATTATCATCATCATCATCATCATCTCATCATGATATCATCATCATCATCATCATCTCATCATGATATCATCATCATCATCATCATCATCTCATCATGATATCATCATCATCATCATCATCTCATAATGATATCATCATCATCATCATCATCAATGATATCATCATCTTAATCAATGATATCATCATTATCATCATCATCATCATCATCTCATCATGATATCATCATCATCATCATCATCTCATCATGATATCATCATCATCATCATCATCATCATCATCATCTCATCATGATATCATCATCATCATCATCATCATCATCTCATCATGATATCATCATCATCATCATCTCATCATGATATCATCATCATCATCATAATCATCATCTCATCATGATATCATCATCATCTCATCATGATATCATCATCATCATGATATCATCATCATCTCATCATGATATCATCATCATCATGATATCATCATCATCATCATCATCTCATCATGATATCATCATCATCATCATCATCATCATCATCATCATCTCATAATGATATCATCATCATCTCATCATGATATCTTCATCATCATCATCATCTCATGATATCATCATCATCATCATCATGATATCATCATCATCATCATCATATCTTCATTATCATCATGATATCTTCATCATCATCATCATCATCATGATATCTTCATCATCATCATCATCATGATATCTTCATCATCATCATCATCATGATATCTTCATCATCATCATCATCATGATATCTTCATCATCATCATCATCATCATCATCATCATCATGATATCTTCATCATCATCATCATCATCATCGTCATCATGATATCATCATCATCATCATCATCGTCATCATGATATCATCATCATCATCATCATCATCATCATCATCATGATATCTTCATCATCATCATGATATCTTCATCATCATCATCATCATCATCGTCATCATGATATCATCATCATCATCATCATCGTCATCATGATATCATCATCATCATCATCATCATCATGATATCATCATCATCATCATCATCATCATCATCATCATCATCATGATATCATCATCATCATCATCATCATCTTATGATATCATCATCATCTCATGATATCATCATCATCATCATCATCATGATATCTTCATCATCATCATCATCATCATCATGATATCTTCATCATCATCATCTCATCATGATATCATCATCATCATCATCATGATATCATCATCATCATCATGATATCTTCATCATCATCATGATATCTTCATCATCATCATCATCATGATATCTTCATCATCATCATCATCATGATATCTTCATCATCATCATCATCATGATATCTTCATCATCATCATCATCATCATCATCATCATCATCATCATCATGATATCTTCATCATCATCATGATATCTTCATCATCATCATGATATCTTCATCATCATCATCATCATCATCGTCATCATGATATCATCATCATCATCATCATCGTCATCATGATATCATCATCATCATCATCATCATCATCATCATCATGATATCTTCATCATCATCATGATATCTTCATCATCATCATCATCATCATCGTCATCATGATATCATCATCATCATCATCATCGTCATCATGATATCATCATCATCATCATCATCATCATCATCATCATCATCATGATATCATCATCATCATCATCATCTTATGATATCATCATCATCTCATGATATCATCATCATCATCATCATCATGATATCTTCATCATCATCATCATCATCATCATGATATCTTCATCATCATCATGATATCTTCATCATCATCAACATCATCATGATATCTTCATCATCATCATGATATCTTCATCATCATCATCATCATCATGATATCTTCATCATCATCATCATCATCATTATCATCATGATATCTTCATCATCATCATCATCATCATGATATCTTCATCATCATCATGATATCTTCATCATCATAAACATCTCATCATGATATCATCATCATCTCATCATGATATCATCATCATCATCATCATCATCATCATCTCATCATGATATCATCATCATCTCATCATGATATCATCATCATCATGATATCATCATCATCATCTCATCATGATATCATCATCATCATGATATCATCATCATCATCTCATCATGATATCATCATCATCTCATCATATCATCATCATCTCATCATGATATCATCATCATCATCATCATCATCTCATCATCATCATCTCATCATGATATCATCATCTCATCATGATATCATCATCATCATCATCATCATATCATCATCATCATCATCGTCATCATCATGATATCATCATCGTCATCATGATATCATCATCATTCACATGATATCATCATCATCATCATCTCATCATGATATCATCATCATCATCATCATCATCTCATCATGATATCATCATCATCATAATCATCATCATCTCATCATGATATCATCATCATCATCATCATCATGATATCTTCTTCATCATCATCATCATCATCATCATCATCATCATCATCATCATCATGATATCTTCATCATCATGATATCTTCATCATCATCATCATCATCATCATGATAACTTCATCATCATGATATCTTCATCATCATCATCATCATCATCATCATCATCATCATCATCATCATCATCATCATCATCATGATATCTTCATCATCATCATCATCATCATGATATCTTCATCATCATCATCATCATCATCATCATCATCATCATGATATCTTCATCATCATCATCATCATCTCATAATGATATCATCATCATCATCATCATTGTCATCTCATAATGATATCATCATCATCATCATCTCATAA